>CANYBF010439593.1:0-20422 GCA_948192965.1 Dalechampia spathulata
ATGAGGGCAGAGCTCAGCTCTGGGCACACTGGATCAAAATGAATGGAATTCCTACGGGAATTATTATATAAACATTCTCCTGAGATGGGAGATGGATATAGAGTGCAGGGCACTCAGATAAATGGCCGCCTACGGGCGATGAGTATCGGTACCTATCGGGATCCAGTGTGTGCAAAAGGAATGTGCACAATTCAGGAAAACAAGAGTGAATGAGGGCGAATGATAGAAACAGTGGCATTTGCATTGCATATGATGTTTATAATGAATTGCTATGTGTTTATGATTGTGATTGGCTGTATGTGTTATAGCACCACTGAGTTTATCTCAACGTTTGTCATTTGATGAACGTAGGTTCAGAGCCCACAGGGGAGCGATCAGAGAAGGATTAGAGGTCGTCAGCAGAGACGGATTGATCTCTACTTGGTATGGGACTCCTGAGGCACACTCCGGCTTCTTTTTGGTCGTGTAGCTAGGGTGTGGCAGTAGTTATGTTGTATTGTCCAGTTATGTACTTTGTATAGCTTTTGGTGGTTTATTATACGCACTCATTTTATGTATAACAGGTTTTATATTAATGAAATATGGATGCCTGTTTCTAGTAATGTTTATGTTTAATTTGAGTGCATGTATGGTAATGATCCCGGGTACGTTAGTACATCACGTTGTTTCCGCCGCTTAACCACCATTAGGCTTAGAGTGTGTCCCCATACGACGTATTCACGATGTATCCCTGACGGTACAGACACTGGTCTTCTTTTGGGGGCCGCTGTTTGTGTCGTGGGAGCATGTCCTCCTGGGTATGGGCTGGGTGTGACAGGAGGGATATTGCCCTCGACATTGCTTTCAGACCTTCTCGGCAGAAGGCCTCTTGTCTTAAATTCCTAGCTCTTTTCTACTATCATCGACTGATCTCCTACCTTATCTTCGGGAGGTCAGATTTGAATGACACAGTTACTGGCCCTGACCTCATCTTCCCTACTACATGATCACGGGCACCCCTATTCAGTCTGGACGTTGGCTTCAGACCTCTTTCCACGAGGTTGGCATCCAGAAGCACCCTGGCAGGGCTATCCTTTTTGGTCCTATTATACATCATATCTGCCAGGAGTTGCACGCCTTTCCCTCTTACCGCTCCTTCTCCAGGACCCCGTGGTCCTAACCTTGATCTATCGTTCATTGAACATTCCATGCTCCTTGAACGCATTGCTGATGATGACTTTATCATCCATTCTGAGTACATTATTCGATGACTTGATCATCTACGGTCATTGGAGCTTGCCAATGACACCATTTCTCTATATGGTCGTTGTGCCTTCGAGGTCTGTTAGCACCTGCAAATTCCTTTACTTGATGATATTCCTGCATAGTGGCATGATCCTTGAACGAATTGCTGATGATGACTTTATCATCCATTCTGAGTACATTATTCCATGACTTGATCATCTACGATCATTGGAGCTTGCTAATGACACCATTTCTCTATATGGTCATTGTGCCTTTGAGGTCTGTCAGCACCTGCAAATTCCTTTACTTGATGATATTCCTACAGAGTGGCGTGATCAGCCAGACCCTTCTACTGACACTGCTCATCAAGCGGCCCTTAGCCGCAAGTGTCAGAGACACTTCTCGACTGGATCCTCTTCTGGTGCTACTCTTGAGCCTACTGATCCAGTTGCTGCTGCTACTCCTGCTACTGATCCTGCTGCTGCTCCTACTCCTGCTACTGATCCTGCTCCTCCTCCTCCTTCAGATTCCATCTCTCAGCAGCTTGCTACTATTATTGCTCGACTCGACCGCTTGGATACTTTTGAGCGTCATTTCGATTACATTGATCAGCAGCTTGGACATCTCTCACAACAGTCTCCTACTCTTGGACAGCAGCTTGAGCAGCATGTTGCTAATTTTCATGAGTTCCAGACTTCCACCACCGAGACGCTTCATTCCATCAGTTTCGTGATGGAACCTTTCATTGTACCTTCATCGAGTCCACCTCCTCCTCAAGACCCACAATGATCTTTGTGTTTTTGATGCTGTCATAGGAGGAGATGTTTAGTGATGATATGTTTTAGGACTTGAGTTAATGGAGTTGTTTATTTCATTTTATGTATTTCATTGGATAGTGATGTATTTTGGATATTTCATATATATGATGTTTATGATATTTATTCAGCTTATTTGATTTGATGTTTAGTGTTTGATTGAGTTATGATTATCACTATTGTTTTATTGTTTATTTGGTTGTTGATGGGTTTATGGTATGTTTTCCAAAACAAAGGGGGAGATTTCCAAAATTTTTGAGTCAAAATTTCATTTAAAAGAATTCATGCAAATTGAACTTAAATTGATTGCCAACATCAAAAAGGAGAGATTGTTAGACTCTAGGTTTTGATGGTTGAGTCATATGTGAGTCAATTTAAGTTATTTGTAATTTTTTAAAGTGTTTTATAATTGGTACGGGCGTACCAAATAACTTTGTTGAGTAGTACGGCCATACGGCTGGCCGTACCTAGTGCATACTGTATTATTGAGTTTGGTATGGGCGTACCATTGGGTGGTACGACCGTACGCTAACTCGCAGGAAATAGGTTTGTCAGTAAACCTGTTTTGGTACGGGCGTACCATTGGTGGTACGGGCGTACCATTGCTCATAGGAAAATGGTTTATCAGGAAACCTACTTCGGTACGGGTGTACCAATGGGTAGTACAGCCGTACGCGAACTCGCAGGAAAATTGTGTATCAGTAAAATTGTTTTGGTACGGGCATACTAAGTGGTGGTACGGCCGTATCACATTTCCCTCTCATTTTGTAACGGATAGTTTTGAATCCGTACGAGCGTACCAAAACAGTACGGCCGTACGCGACTTATAAAATAGACTTATAAGTTTGTTAAATGACTAGTTTTTGATAAGAACTTTCAATACTTTGATTTCTAACTTGTAAAACCGTGCAGAGCATTTTCCTTTCAGCAATATTCATATGTTACAAGTAAGTTTGAGCTTGTATTCTTCAATTACTTTCTTTATTGTATTCCCACAACCTAGATACTATGTTTTGTAATTGTGGGATTGGTGTGTGATTAATCCATAAGGATTAAATTGTATTTGAGTGATTGTGAGGACAATCTTTGTAAAGATTAGAGTGTAAGCCTTGAAAACACTAGGGTATTGGATTCATTTGGGAATCCATTTTGTAAATTGATTGAGTTTGTAGTGGAACCCTAAGTTGAAACTTAGGAGAAAGTGGACGTAGGCAAGAGTTTGATCGAACCACTCTAAAATCGCACGTATTGCCAATAGTAGAAGGAATTTCAATTATTTTTAGTATTAAGGGCTTCCTATATTCTAGATACTCATACTCTAATACTCCAATAAGCTTTATTCATATATATATATATATGTATGTATGTATGTATGATAAAATGAACATAAGATGAATATTAAAGGTTATAATAATAATCAAGTATTTAAAAATATTAACTATAGAAAATGAAAAAATTTTCATTAAATGAAAGGATGAAATATAAAAAAATGTAAAAAATAACTCTATAATAAATAAGATATAGAAAGGAATAAAATATAAATATTAGAGAAAAAACAAATATTACAATTCAATAAATAATTAATTGATAACATTTATTAAAAAAATAACAAGTTTATAGAAAGTGAAAGGATGAAAAATAAAAAAAAATATAGAGGACTAATACATTAAAAATCAAAATTAAGAACTAAAACCATGAAATTCCTAAATTATATCACATAAGTAACAAATACTTATAAAACATGCTTAACATCAGCTTTATATATTCTTTATTTAACTTTTTCTTTCATCGTATTGATATCATATTTTCATCTCCTATGAAAATTAAAAGATTTTAGAAATAAAATCTTTAAATTGAACTGCATACATTAAAGATTTTACCCAAAAAATAATAATTTCACAACAATTTTTTAAGCAAGTCCCCAGCCACTCTCACCATCTTCCATTCCAGCCATTGTGTCATACAATGGCCTATTTAAAGTCTCAGGCAGGTAAAATGCAAGCAATCCTCCTACCAGCCCACACACAGCAAACATCATAAACGGCAATCCACCCCCCAAAACCACCACAAACGGCGCCAATATTGCCCCCATTTGTGCCGCCTGAGTTGCACATCCAAGGGCAGCATTTCTAACCACAGTGGGAAACAACTCTGCCGTATATATAAACAATAGATTATAAGTTCCTGCCATCCCAAATATACCCATTAGCCCACATATCAATCTCGCCACTTTCCATATCCCAGAACTTCCAATCAAACTTCCCATCAAGCAGAAGATTCCACTGAACCATTGAGTTCCAACGGCCAACGGTTTCCTTCCAAATTTGTTGAGTAAAACTGCAGTAATGGTGAATGCTGGCATTTCAGCTATTGCATTGAGGAGGACATTGAGGTAAAGGTTGGTTTCAAGGTTTACAACGTTTAAGCTTAGACCATAGTACACGATTGAGCATAAGAAGTTGATGGCTACTGTTAGAATTAGCCTAATTCGGGTTATTGGTGATCGCATGACGTCGAACAAAGAGCCTGTTATGGCTTCTTTTGATGCTGGTTCTTGCTTGTCACTCATGCCATTGCTTGAATTGTTGCTAACTTCTTCATCAATGGCGAGAATTACCCCATCAGGAAGATGGTTCCGGTTTGATTTCGCTATCAAATTCATTAACTTCATTGCTTCGTTGATTCGGCCACGAACAAGGTACCAACGTGGGGATTCGGAGATGAAAGGAAAAACAAGGAGAAGGAAGAGAATAGAAGGCAAGGAAGAGGCAATATATAGCGACCGCCATGAACGAAAAATGTAAGCTATAGCTGATAATAAGGCAATTCCAGTGGAGAAAAAATAGAAGGTGGACATGCCTGCTGTGCCACGTTTGGTCGGGCCAACAGGCTCGGTGGCAAGGACAAAAGCGCAGAGGCCGACGCCGCCAGTGCTGAATCCGGTGAGGAGGCGGAGGAGGAGATAGGTCCAGTAATCTGGAGCTAATGCAGTCAAGCAACCAAATAAGGCATTCAGGACGCAAACCACTATGAGCGAGCCTTTTCTTCCTAATGTGGAGTCCGAAAGATGGCCAAATATTCCTGCACCTGAAAAATTCCAAGATAGCTTTATCAATCAGGACGTAGAATTTCTCTTTGTCGTTTATTTTGGTAACCTTTACTATAACATAAATATATCCCTTAATTTAGATATTTTCTTATCAATGATGTTTACAGTTTTATTCTAGAAATTGGAAGAGGACAAGGGTCTTCCCTAAGGACATGATCCTAGTTAAGACGAGTGAATAGACAACATCACTGCTTTAGATGGTGAGCAAGGTAGGATTTTCCAGAAGAATACATTCTTTAAAAGCAGGACAACTAATGGATAGTAGATGGCCCAGTAAGAAGGTTCTACGATTACAGAACTTCCATAATAAAGAAGCCATGTGCAAGGGAAGAAAAGTAACTGCAAAACTAGCAAATTTTGTAATTTTGAATCCCAGACACGTGTAATAAAGGACTGGAATTGATAATATTGAAAATTTGATGGGTTCTTTTGTAATATAGTTCATCAATGATTCAACAATTAATTTAATTAAAACAAGTAAATAAATTGAAGGAAAACGACAATGCAAAGAGCAGTGCATCATCATACGATGCGACGTCTAATCCCCAGTTCTGCAAAGTCGCATGGTGTAATTGTCAGAATGTCCATTTCTAAAAGCATTTCGTCACATGTTCGATTGCATAAAAAACATTTGAATTGCCAAACAACGCAATGATAATACGTATAAATAATTTTCATGAATTTTTATAAATTCATTTCAAATTAATAATAAACGAAAACAATGAGTTGCTTTAGACACTGGTCCGCCCATCATTTTCAATTTTGAAAAGACTGCATTGCTTTCGACAGGGAGTCAGTTCATCTTCCTAACGTTCCCAACTCAAAGCTGGCTGATTATAAAATGAAAAAGAATTTCATAAATTATAAATTAAAATCTATTTTGAATTTCCTGATAAACTTTTTGATTTTCCATATCTGTTTCTAATATTTTTTATAATAATAAATTTAGAATAATTACTTAAAAAAGTCAAACATGAACATGTTGAACAAAAAGACAATTTGATTTCTTTCTAAAATGACAAAAAAAAGAATCATATAATTATTTTTTAGTTAATTATAGATAAAATCGTCTGACGCAATATAACGCAGATTGGCATTTTCCCTAAGCGCCGCTGCTATCTCAACAAGATATATATAATATTTTTGACGGGTAGCATATTATTATTATCATCCAATTCATAAGGAAACCATTTTCTGGTCCTCTCGTCATATTATTATTATTATATGATTACTGTGAATATCCTGTGGATCTCAATACTGACAAAAACTTACGAAGAAATTTAATATTTTAATTAATCGGTTTTTTTTTTATAGATTCATGTGGATCAGAACGTTCACATAATATAATTTTATTTTATTTTGAAAAAAATAGTAGAAAGAAATTTAAAATAGATAGAAAGAGGACTAAGCAAGAGAAAAGTTACCAATCATGCAGCCGCCGAAGAAGATGGATTGAACTAAACCGATCTTAAACTTTTGACCGCAAATTAGACCCCATTCAGCAACCGTAGAACTCTCCAGACCGTCAACCCATTCCCATGAACCCGGTTCGAATCCACAAACACTCTTAGCCGTTATATCGCAACCTGGACCTAGACACCGGAAATCTGGTTCGCGATCGGCGAAGATCATAACCATGGTATGGAAAGCTTCAAGGGCCCAAGCCAAGCTTGTTAGAATGAAGTGTCGTAGTTGCCATGGTCCGAATTCGCCGCAGTGCTTCTGCAACATGTCATCTATTGTTAACTTTTCTGGTTTTTCATGTTCTTTTAGAAGTGGGGGCAGAGGTGACGGTGGGGGCTGTAGAAACGGCGATCGGAGCTCAGGATCTGATGGTGACATGACAGCCATGGCCTTAAAGGCCTTTCTTTAGCTTTTTCGGTATGTGTTTATAGTTTATTGCCCTAAGCAGAGCAGGGATATATATGTTAGATGGAAGAGCCTCAAAATGCATCCTCCATGTTCTGGGTTGGCACCCTGTGGACCCATGTTGACGTGGATATAGGTGTGACCGTCTATTTAGTATATATTAAAGACACCAAGGGTGAATGGTCGTTTGATTGATATCGGGATAAATATGAAAATAAATACTCCTCTATCCCAAGTTAATATAAATTTTCTTATCAATTATCATGAATTATAGTTTTTGTATTTTTATTTAATTATAATAAAAATTAAAAATGATTAAAAATAGAACAAAATTTCTCCAATAATATGTATAAATTGATATTTCTAAATAAAGTAATTAATTTTTGTTAATTCTTATAAAATTAAAAATCAACCTATTAATTTAGTTTTATGTTTTTATTTTACTTCTAAATTTTATATAAAAATAATTATTTTCTTAGAAAATGATGAATTTCTATAATAAATTTATATTAAATACTACTAAATTTTTTTTATTAAAAAGATATGTTATAAATACTTTAACAAATTTATCATTTTTATAACAATTTTAAAAATATGATATTTTATTAATTATATGATTTATGGTTTATCATAATAAAAATAAATATTTTTATCAATTTACTTTTATATTACATATAAAAAATTAAATTATGCATTATATATATATATATATATATATATATATATATATATATATATATATAATAGATGAAGATATGAGATAAATAAAAACACATAATTATTTTTTTATATATGTATTTGATATATATATATATTTAAGGTACAGAACTATACATTGTAAAACAAAATGATTTTGAAATTAAATAAAATTGTAATAAACATAAAACAATTAAAATTAATAAGTTAAAAGATAAGATTAATTAAAAACAAAGAACACGTCTCTAAAATAAAACTAAGGATAATGACTATTTTCTTTATCTCTAAAGAAAATGCTTTTCCTTCGTCTTAACTGGGTCCTCTTAAGAAGGGGGGGTGGGGGGACCATGAATGGAGATCGAGGCTGTGAAGGAATGTTCCTCGGATCTCTTTTTAGGCAAAATTTGATTCTGATTGCTTTTTGTGGACAAGATACACAAAACCCAAAACCCGTGGTTGTTATGATATTAACCCAAATCAGAGAGAAAGCAGATGAAAAAAAATCAATTAAAATAAGAGTCATTTGAATTCAAATGGTAAACGAATTCTGATGATGGGTCTTGAAAAATTAAGATAATGGCAACTTGAGTTGTGAAATTGACATTCTAATTATCTTTTAGTTAGTTTCCATGCACAAAAAAAAAAGAAGCAAAAAGCCTCTAACGGTTGACCAAAATGTGTTCGTTGATGGAGTTTAGTACCTCATTTTAAATGATTTGGGCATTCATATATATAAATATAGTATAGATTATTTTTGAATAACTTAATTCATTGATTTTTATAATTTAAACGTGAAATCAAAGAATACCCATGTTTTTCTTTTTCTTTTTTATGTTTGAATTTTTTTTTTGTTATGTATTATGTAGAATGTTGTATTGTGGTATAAGATAAGATAAAGTTGTTGTATTATGGTATAAGATAAGATAAAAATGTCCGGATATGTAAAATTATTTATTCTCAAAATTTATTTTTTCTGATTTAAAAAATAATTTCGTTTCATTTTTCTATATGAAGTATTAAAAAGTGGCATAAACGTCAATAGCATTTATCTTTTTCTTTTTCTTTTTCTTTTTTTTTTATAAAAAACCAATAAGTAGACACTTCGTGTTTAGCTTTATTGTGCCAAATACAGTTGATTGTGGAGAAGTTAATGGAAACAAGAACAAACGAATAAATTCTGTTTTCTTTTCATAAAAAGGAATAAAATATGGAAACGAGAGCAGCATCAATGCAGGTTGGAATTTTAACATATGTCCTCCTCCGTGTAAAACTTTTTTAGAATTTATTTTATAATCTAAATTTATTATATTAAATTATGAATATAATAATATATATTAATTTTTATTAAATATTAACTATTTATTGATTATTATTTATATATTAATATTAATAAGAACTATAAATTAATCAAGATAAAATTAATGAATGATTTAATATTTAATAAAAATTAATATATATTATTATACAATAAATTTATAATCTTGCCTAATAAACAACCCATTAATATAATTCAATTTTAATTAAGAAACGCTACAAGTCCCCACATAAATAATAATATCTCTCAGATTTTTTGAATTGATTAATTTTCTTTTAAACTTAAAAATATCTTAATTAATCTTTCTCGATAGAATGATGAGCAAAATATATCATAAACATGTAATGAATATCAAACGTGTTTGTCTTTTTTGAAATTTTCACATGGATTATTTGTATGATAATAATAATAATAATAATAATAATAATAATAATATAGTAATTTTTCATGATCAAACTTATGAATGTACGTATAAGGTAAATTAAATCGACATTAGAGTTAAAAGAAGACCAAATTGAAGGGGTAGATGGATCAGCGACAAAGTACCTAATGATCTGTTTTTTTTTTTTTATAAAAAAAGGTAAGTACTTCATGATGACATATTATTATATCTTTTTAGAAAGGAAAAAGATGGATAAAAAGAGAAAAATGAATTGCCCAAACAACCCTTTAACAAATTCCATTAATTCATCTAATCATCCATACCACAACGTGTTTCATGTGTGTGTGTCTTGCCTCTTTCAAGTTATATATATATATATATATATCTTTATTTTATATATACGTTTATAGCTATTTTTGATTCATATATTTCAGATATTTTACCTTTGTATTTTATATTAGTTTAATATCATTTATTTAAATGATAATTCATACTTATTATTCAAATATTTTATATTTTTTTAATGTAATGATTACAAATGATTAAATCTAAGTTGTTATTTTTCATAGAGAAGGAAATGATTTATCTTCAGCTTTCAAGGCAAGTGTAGTAGTTACATTGTACATGGCCTGCACGCAAGAAACTCCCATGCAGACCATGGAATTCATGCTCATCGAAAGAAGTCAAGAGCAAGGTGCACATGACCTTGAAGGAATTTGAGTTGGTCGATTTACTATCAACACAGAGTTATGATAATGTCTGATGCAGTTCGTTTGATTGTTAGTTTTAACATTGCTTAAGTACCTTAGTTTTAAAGTTTCATCATTTATGATGGAAATTCTTAAAGTTACTTTATCTTTGTAACTGTTAGGCCTGACGTATTATTTTTGGTACCATAATTATCTCAGTTCTTAGATTGTCCCACTCAAAGATACCTAGTTGTTACAATCGAAGATGCTTTCTGATAATGATTGGGTTACCTTTCTTCGTGTCCCAGGTATAGTTGGAAAAGTCCTCCTGTCTCCCTCTTGGTTATCTTCTTCGCAATAATGCTTTCTTGTTTCCTAGCTCCGTTTATTAAGGTTGAGAAATTAACGTAATCTTTTTATGGCTAATAAGGTTATAGTTCTTCCTCCGACCCTTCCTTTAATGTCAATCAAGCTTTTGCCGCAGTGGCTTAATCTCGAAAAATCTTACTCATGCTAATTCACTAAGCACTTCCCTTGAGTAAGAGAATTGAATGCTTACATCTTCTCGTTAGTGAAAATAGTTTGCACGCATTTTACCTTAAACTCAATTAACATGATATACCAAATGATCATAAATGGCTGTGCACTCGAGTTGGGTAAAGTCTTGAGCATACATAAGCATCGGATTGGTTAGCCATTGCTCGGCTACTATCGGATTGGTTGTTCAATGAAATGGCCTGGCTCCATGCTTGTAAATATCCTTGATGCTAAAGTTGTTTCATATCGACGCTTGATTCGATTGATGAGCCTTCTCAGAGGCTCCATATTGAGCGCATCTCATTGGTTACTCAGCTTCCGATTACCATCTTCAGGCTCACCAGCCACCCTTTTAGCTTAGACATTAACATTAACATTAACATCAACATCAACATCAACATCAACATCAACATCAACATGCGGGGCATCGTCTTTTAATTCCTGAGGTGCATAGCTCTTTGCTCCTCAGTTTGTAGCTCCAAGTCATTACCATCGTCATGGTTATGCATACTTCTATTAACAAAAAAAATCATACATACGACTCACTTAGCCTCAACTTAAAGCATATTAATACACCCCTAGCAAGTTTGCAAGTTTAAGTGCCATGATTTAATCTCTTAAACTGAGTTCATGTGTTAACATATAACCTTCTATTTTGTAATTCAAATATGGCAAATCCTTCTTGTATTTTATCAGATAAGAACTTTTATATTTTCCTAGATTAGTTGGTTCATATTCTATTACGGAAGGCACATATGGAAGATTCTAAACCTTTTTCACAACGATGTCTCATACTCTTGTCTTGACCAAAGGGCAAACCGATTGCTTCAAGATTTATATCAGTTAATGCATTAATCCATTAATTCTCATCGGTAGAGAGTTAAACTTTTGCTTCCGTATGCTAAAAGCACTCGTTCTCTTGGCTTGTTATTTTGATAAGTTCGCACTCTTTCTTTGTAGTGTTTTGTGAATTTGGATTGAGTTCGTTGTCCCAATGATCATCAATCTCCTAATGGTTATGCTGTTTTTATGGGTAATAATTTGGTATCTTAGGTTACTAAGAAACAACCAATGGTATCTTGTTCTTCCAGCTAGAGGAAATATAAAGCCGTGGCAAACGGGGTACTGCAGAATTGTTGTGGATTCGAACTTATCTATCTTATGCATTCGGTTGTTTTACAAGAAAAATATCAAAGGAGTTATGAGTCATAAAAGTTTGAAGAATTGTCATTGTTCCATAAACAATTTCAAAGCGAATTGAAATATCAGAGAAATTTAAATATGAAAAAGATAAGTTTTTATTGAAAAGATAAGTTGGAGATGAAAGTAATATACTATATTACTTGAATGAAATGCATACTTGCGAAAAGACAACTATATTATTACATGGCATTAGAAGTTCTATCAAATATTATTTTCTTGACGCTTGTAAGCTCTTGGCTCCATCGTTTTATGACAATAAACATTTTGAGATAAGGCCACACATTTAAACTCCATCAACCACAATATCCAAAGAAATACAGAACCTCCCAACTAGCCATAAACCTCATAAAGTAACTGGATGTATAAGCAATGAAGTGATACCATCAATGGCGATTCGACCAACATTTGTATAATTATCACCGTCCTTGTATAGAACATCCATTACACAAGCAAGATTCAGTGGTCGCATCAGGAGTTGCATTGGCACTGCTGTTGGCTTTAGCAATTCCCTATTTATATCCTTCCATGCTTCCCCAATCTGCCTGTTGAATTCCTTGCATGCTTCTTCTTCTGTCACTCCGTATTGTTTTACGTAGCATTCCACGCTTGATGCTGTCTTTCCGGCCTTCTTTTCAAACTGCATAGACAATTACTGTACTAATTTAGTTCAACTTTATTTGCATGTAATGAGTACAACACTTGAACAGTCTATACGATTTTTATATAATATTAGAGCTGAAGATGACCTAATAACTGGATGATACATCTACCTTGTAGGAAACAATGTCATTCATAAGCCTGGCGATGGTGGCAGCAGCTGTAACAATGGTAGGCCAATTGGAAGCCCACTCAAGGGCATCTTCCGTAGCAAGATCTCCCATTCGAGTGAAAGCTATGACCGTGAGCATTGGGTAGCCAGAAGATACCAACGCCACGCTCATATACTCCTCCATTGTTGGTAAATACCCTTCATCAAGCCATTTTGCTTCTACATAGTACGATTCTACAAATTCTTTCATCTACATTTGGGTACATATATATGTTAATGGAAACCCTCAAGGATAAATTAATTGCCGCGTAAGGTTTTTACACAAATATCAGAAAGAAAAATATGAAAGAGGGAAAAGTTGTAATTTACCGCTGTCTTAGCATATTGAAGGCAATAGAATTTTCCTTTTAGAGTCGGGTGTTCCTCCATTTCCATGAACACATCTTGGATTCCTGGGAAACATAATTTCATGCATTCCGGCAGCGGCTTTGCTATGCTTATATCCCATCTGAAAGCCAGAATGTTATCCATCCAACTGTATTTCTTTAAAGAAAAAAAGAAATTTTGTTATGAATTTCAAACCTTAGAATGGCCTCTGTGAAGAGAGTAAGTTCCTCAAGCGTACCGTAGACATCATATATGTCATCAAGAACAGATGCCAAGGCTATAATTTTGGTCATATTTATTCTAGCGAAAAGAGTGATGGGGTTCAAAGTATACTGATAATATCCAAAAGTAGCACTCTACTATCCTATCCCTTGCAAATGGTAGTTTTGTTGCAAAGTTTAAATCCTTCCACCACCTGACACCAAAAAAATAAACAAAAAACCTTGGAAGTCTACCCTACATATGGTATATGTAGTAGAGATGTTTGCAATCTTACAAAAATAAATATGATTCCATCATATGAATAAGTGATTCCTAATTTGAAAGAAGAAAAAAATATCTATTTTGATGAATCTTAATAAAATATAAAATTAAATAAATAATGATCCATAAAAGAAATTTCTGATTCCATCATATGAATAAAAACATGTTGCATCGCTGTCTTTTTAAAAGTTGAATAAATACGGGAGTTACCTAGAGATGTTACTTAGCTCCTTCCTGTGCAGTGATTGTAATAAGTTGAAATCCAATACTGCCATCTTCAGTAATGTTTGATTGTGTGAACGACCTTTTTGGTATAATGATATATGTCTTCTAGCTTCAATCCTCGGCAGTCTCTTGCGCATGGGCTGCTTTAGGGCGTGGCATACTTGCTCCGATTGAGGATGTTCCACCTTTGTTGCCATTGACTCGAGGTGATCAGTGGTGAAATCAAGCGCCTTTTCCAGTATATCTTCTCCCTGTATTCTTAGATGTGTAGCTTCATATAACTCTAGCATGCCTTGCATATCCGCCATCAGGGATTTCTTGAAGTTTCCTTCATCATCTTGGAATTGCCTGAACACTTCTGCATAATTCCCAAGAAAACAACAAATTTATTTACTGGGTTAGTCGAAGTTTGCGAATTAGTTGAAGTTTGCAAGTTACCGGATGAGACATGAAAGCCTTGCTGCCTAAGTAACCGAAATCTGAGAGAAACTGAATAGAGATCACAATCCTCATCTTGATTGTGATAAAGTGTTTCTAATTCATCTTCGATTTCTCGCTCAAAATGATAAGCCAGGCCTAAGCACTGGATAGTGTTAATCAGCTGCAATTTCTGGAGTGACTTATCAGCAGTGGAAATTAGGTGTTTCCTGATTTCTTGCTTTAGTTCTTCAATCTGCCGTCGAGATTCTTCTTCGGCCGTCTGCAATAACAATAAACTGGAATCATATATATATATTCCACATAAAATATATATAAAAAAGATGCGATTTATATTTCTAATTCAAACAAATTTATAAATACAAATATATTGGAATTGATATATGTGGATTTTATCATTTATTAACATAATAAATAATATATAATTTTCATTATTAGTGTAATTAATATCAATGTTCACATTTAACTATAATTTGATATTTGTGAAAATTTTTTAAAATAATTTTCTATATATGTATATATATATATATATATAATTATTTTAAAATATCCCTTAACATTATTTATCAATATAGACCATCCTTGACTGTAGTTAACCGGTGACTATCATTAAAATCGAATGACTATTGATTGAATCAGATGATCGAATACTGGAATTTGGCAACCAATCATCAATAATCAATTCCTGCATATAGTTAATAGATCAATATATATAATTACATATATTGTTTTTAGTTGTTTTTAGAAGTTGTAAAAATTATAAATTAACCATAAAGATGATAAAAACTTATATAGATATATAATGTAAATGTACATACTTAATTGATATTGTTAACGGTTAATCAAAGTTATTGATTATCATTGACTAATCATTATAGATTATTATTGGTAATTAATCACCAGACTGATTAATAAAAACTTGTATTTACAATAAAAATAATAATGTTGTATAAACTATAAACTACAATATTAATATATATTACTGCATATTGAAATTATTTATAATCGATGAAAGTTATTAATCATTGTTGACTAGTATTGATCGATCATTAATACTAAAAATTTGATTAAAATCATTAGAATTGGATGATTGATAGTTGAAATAAAATGATCAAGGATCAATCAATATCGATTAATGACGATGGATGAATCAAAGATGAGATGTTAATAAAATTATCTAAGAAAATAAATAAGAATAAAATAATAAAAATTTAAAAATACTCTTATAGGTGGAAATCAAAGTGGTAAAATTTTAATTGGAGCTGTTGATTCATAAATAGATTGACCCTTGCGAGAATTCCTTCATGATTATAATAACCACTAACATGCCATAGTTGTTTTAATTGCAAGCAAACTCATTGCTAAAACATGTAAAAAATAGAAAATTTTTTCAAAAATATCATATTCTTAACAAATTATAAAATATTACATTTTTAAAAATAATACTTTTCAATATGATAGTTCTTTCAACTTTTTTATATAAAAATATTGCCTTTTAATTTATTATTTTTATGTTTATTAGCGTTGATTTGTCTTTTTTTTTAATCTAAGATTATTTTGATTTACATTATCCATCATCATTCTCTTAATTTAGTTGATGAATTTTATTTTATTAACACTATATGAGATTGGATATATATTAATGCTTAGTTATAATAATAACAACATAAAGATGCATTGGTAAGTGGCATTATCTATATAAAGAAAATATTGATAAGAGTGTAGTTATGTTTGCTGTCAAAAAAGGATTTATCAACGTCAAATTATTTAGTGCAAATATCATTATTATGAACAAAATAAAAGAGTTGGGAATATGAAAATATATTTGAGATTAATCATAATTAAATATAAAAAATATATATTTTTATAATATTAAAGAAATTACATTGTATATTTTTAGTTTCAAATACTCAAACATATATATTTTAAATATTTATTGGACGAATAGATCCCTGCCTCTTCGCTGTGTGGGCCCTTTTTTTACCATCCGATTGTACCCTTACTTAAGACCTAAAACAACCAGCCCTTAGCACTCTTTATCGCTTTAGATAAGGCGGAAGCTGTGACGAAAACGCGCTTACAACTTAAGAACTCCAAGAGCAGCAAAAGAAAACTACTCACTCCGAATGAATGAACCTTTTTGCACTTTTGAAGCTTTGAAGGGCACTATGAATTCCTGCTTCAATTGGACTAGGGCGAATGCTTCTCCTTATCCTTCAAGTGATTTCATCCGCAGAAAATAAAGAGTGACCGACTTCCTAGCTTTTCTAAGATGCTTTCGAGATATCACCATTCACAGTAACCACTTTCTAAAAAAGGGAAATCTATATAGGAAAAACAACTTAAACTGTAAATAAGGCAAGAAATCCAAAAAATCCCTATTTGTCTTGGGTAGATAAAAAGTTTTACTGATAACTGTAGCATATTATTCAATGTCATTGTCGTTATGAAATAAGATTCTGTAAGACCTTGATCAATCAGTCCCTCTGAACTGTTCTTATTCCGACAACAGCTTAGTCTACGCATGAATGTGCAGAGGCCTTGAGCGGAATGCGAGCTTGCTTCCGTGGTTAGCATGAGATCGTCAAGGTGAGTAACCGGGTTGATTTGCTTCTCGAGGCTGCATTGGTTTTATGGCTCTCCGATTGCACCGTTCTACGAAAAGAATTGGTTGCTCTTCCATAACTATGCAGAAGATAAGGGTGAAGTTTTTGAAAAGTTCATATTGTTGTAAATATTTTTTATGATTTTCATATTTTTATAAAAATATACATTTTCATATTTTTAAAAATATTTGCACATGGTATTGCATATGTGCGGTTTACACTTGCAAATTTGGTATACCATCTTGATAGGACAATTTGCAAGGGAAGAGAGGCTCATGATCTAGATATGAATGAATCATTAGGAGATACATGCACGATACAGACTGTAGAACTACATGCAATTCCCTATTTGTATCATACTTCCATCCTTTACCATCTCCTTGTTGAATTCCTCACATGCTTCTCCTTCTGTCGCTCCAGTCTCTTTCTCAAACTGCATCCATACTTAGGAATGTAAATAAGTCGAGCTAAGCCGAGTATTTAACTAATTAAGCTTGACTCATAACATTTTAAACAGGTTCAAACTCGAAATATTTTAGAATATTGAAGCTCAACCTCGAATGCACGAGGCTCGAGTTTTGGCTTAAACTCAACTCAAAATTAGCTCAATTTTTGATTCAAGCTAGGCTCGAGCTTGAATGTACTTGGTTCAAGCTCAACTTGAGCTAAACTTATTGTCATACCGGAATAAAGCTAAAAAAATGATTGGATTTGTAAAATATTATCATGAATCATTAGTATTATAAAAAAAAACATGTAACATTTAAAATTTTAAACATTTTAATGATATTTATTTAATAATAATATAAAAATAGAAAAATGATATTTTTTAAATAGAATTCTTATGTATTCACTTCAATCATTCATAATTTAAATTTTATGATTTCAAGTGATATATAAATATATATCATCTACGTTAATTATATTTTATTTTAAATTAAAAATAAATATTTTATATACTATTTATTAGTAAATTATTTATAAATATAATAATATAAAAATTAATTTTTGAAATAAATAATATATTATTAATTATTACATACATATATTTAGGAAATATAGTATTTATATATGATATAAATAAATTATTAATATTATATAATAAAATGAATTATATAAAAATAATAAAATAAACAAGTTAAAGACAAGTTAGCTCACGAACTTACAAACAAGCTACCTCACAAATGAGCTAGCTCATGAGCTCACAAATAAGCCAGCTCATGAGCTTATAAACGAATCAGCTTATTAGCTTACATGAATCGAGTATCAATAAACTTAAGCTCGACTTATTTACAAAATGAGTTTCAAAATCAAGCTTGAGCTCGACTCATTTAGCTTAATGAAAGACTTTAAATGAATTTTTCTCAAATCAAGTTTCAAGTAGCTTATGAACGGATCAACTCCTTACACCCCTATCCACAATTTACATTAATTTAGTTCTACTTCATGTGCATCTCATCACTACATCTTGATTGAATAGTGAAAGATAACATAATAACTCAATGATATATCTATTGAAATCCAACAATTAATAATCAATGAATATTTGTTATAATAACTATTAACATGTAATAGTTGTCAAGGTAAATGGTGATGGGCGCCAGCAAAAGAAGAAAATGGGGGTGCCACAATTGTTGATTTAAAAAAAAGTCAAATATTTCAGCCGGGTACGCGTAAACTCCTGCCTATAAATAGGCAGGAGATGCAAAGTCTCTGAGCATCCCAGATCCCACAAAATCATCCCAAAACACCCGAGAGAAAATAGGGAGGAAGAGAAAAAATATTTGAGAGTTTGTTTTTAAGTCGTTGTAACTCCAAATTATTTTCTTCTCAATAAAATTCTTCGATCCTTTGTCCGTGGTTTTTACCCTAATTTGTTTAGGGATTTTCCACGTAAATCTGTGTGTTCAATATTTTATTTTCTTAAATTTTAGCTGCAATCCTGCTTTATCCGGTTCGTATTTTTCAACAAGTTGTATCAGAGCTTTGGTTCTTGTTGGAGGAATTTTTTGAAAAGGAGCACGTCAAAAGGAAGGAAAAATTACGAGGAATTTTTCGATGCAATCCGTTCGGAAAACGGACGTAAAAAGGTGAATTAGTGAACAGTACCAAACAGTAATTTTTAATTAAAAGGTGACGATACTGTAGCATTTTGGCCAATTCACTGTTCATTACTGTAGCAGTACTGTAGCGCACTGTAGCAGCAGATTTGGGCCAAGTTACTGTTCATACTGTAGTGAAAACTGTAGCAGAAACACTGTAGCAGAGCACTGTAGCGGTTACTGTAGCAGAAGCACTGTAGACAATGTTGTTTTACGTGTATATACCTACTTATCGTATGCTCTGTGGTTGCTATTAAATTGGATCCTCCACATCAGAAAATAAGTTAGATTATATCGCAAGTAGTGGAATTGTGATAAAAGCAATGGCGGTAAAATTTGAGATCGAGAATTTCAATGGCAAAAATTTCTCACTGTGGAAACTGAAGATAAAGGCTATCTTGAGGAAAGATGGTTGTCTGGCGGTGATTAGTGAAAAGCCGCAGGATTACACAGATGATACTAAATGGAACGAGATGGATGGGAATGCTATAGCTAACCTACATCTGGCACTTGCAGATGAGATCTTGTCCAGTATAGAAGAAAAGAAAACGGCAAAGGAGATTTGGGATCATTTGATCAGATTGTACGAGGCGAAATCGTTGCACAATAAAATTTTCCTTAAGAGGAAATTGTACACTCTGAGAATGGCAGAATCTACTTCAGTGACAGAGCACCTTAATGTTCTGAATACTCCATTTTCTCAACTTACATCTTTGGGCTATAAAATAGAGTTTCAAGAACGTGCAGAACTTTTACTCCAAAGTCTACCAGATTCGTATGATCAGCTCATCATCAACTTAACAAATAATATTCTTTCCAATTCTTTGGTCTTTGATGATATAGCAGTATCAATTCTTGAAGAAGAAAATTGAAGAAAGAATAAGGAAGACAAGCAGGTAGGTTCACAATAAGTGGAAGCCTTGACAGTGATGAGAGGAAGATCAACAGAACATGGCTTAAGTGGGAGTCATAATCATGGTAGGTCAAAGTCAAGGAGTAAGAAGAATTTTAAATGCTACCATTGTGGTAAGAAGGGTCACCTGAAGAAAGATTGTTAGAGTCTGAAGAATTCTAATTCTCAAGGGAATGTGGCGAGCACTTCAAATGATGGAAATGTGTTGTGTTGTGTTGTGAAGCAGCAATATCTACTGAGAACAGGAAAAAGTATGCTGATGTATGGGTTCTTGACTCAAGAGCAAGTTATCATATGACCTCTCGAAGAGAATGGTTCCATCATTATGAACCTATCTTAGGAGGATCTGTGTATAGCTGCGAAGATAATGCCTTAAAGATTGTAGGCATTGGGACCATCAAATTGAAGATGCATGATGGAATAGTTCATACTATTCAAGGAGTGCGACATGTGGAAGGCCTCAGGAAGAATTTGTTATCTGTGGGATAACTGGATGATCTGGATTGTACTATCAAAGTTCAGAAAGGCATCATGAGGGTTAGCCGAGGAGCGCTGGTAATTATGAAAGGTGAAAAGGTTGCTGCAAATTTGTATATGTTGTGTGGAGAGACTGTGCAAGAAGGAGAAGCATCTGTTGCTTCAAGTTCAAGTGAAAGATCT
>CANYBF010439667.1:0-15681 GCA_948192965.1 Dalechampia spathulata
CATTTAAGCCCGTATAAGGCATGCATTCAACCATACCAACTTAAATCACTTGTATCTTGAGTTATACTCATCAGAATTAAGTGATCTTGGTATCAAATCGAAGCTCTTTTCATTCTCTATCAAATGAACACATAAAATATAATTTATCTCATAACACTATTTCATTAACATCCATTCTAAATTCTTGATCTCTTAACTTTTAGTGTGCGACCTTTTGGGTTCCTAACAAGTTGGCAACATATAAATTCATATGTAAATCAAGAGCGATGTCTAATCACACATCATGACTACTCAAAATGTCAAGAGGTCATAAGTTTGACTATAACCCTTCCATATCAGATCCCATGCAATAAACTCCTTTCACCATCCATCATCTCATTTAGGTTTAAGTATGGATTAACGTCAACTCAATGCATAATCAAGTGCATAAAAGATCATGCCCTAAATTGATGTTTCATGTTTTATAATCTTTATTCCCAAAATTTCCTTATGAACTCATTCATCAATGGACATTCCACTCTGGTAAGAGATTCTCTGAATGAAGATGTAACATGAATCAATGAGATAAAACCCCTACAATTAAATCTAGGGTGGTGAATCCTTTATTGATAAATAAATACCTTTAACTAATTCACATTATATCCAATCTCCAAGTTATGAACACCTACTATGGAGGAATAAAACATAGTAGTCAAAACATAATGATTCATAATTAAGATAACCTTGTTATCTCAAGTCTTAAGGATACTTGCACTACTGATATGAGTGAGATATATTTCACAAACATAGATTAATCATCCATATGAAATCTCACTGGTAAGGTCTCCAATGAGTCAGTCCCCTACTGCCCATCCACATGTTCACTTTAGACAACTCATGTCATGATGAATGAGAATCAACCCCTAAGGAAGTCAAACATGTGCTGATCTTAACCGCATTAATAATATCCATTCTTATTAATACATTGATCAGGATAGATTTAGATATTGAACATTTGCATACAATAAGAATCTCATTTCATAAACTCATTATGAATTCCCTTGTACTGTTCCAATATCATGGAATTCATTATTTAATTAAAAGCTTTTCAAGCAAATCAAATAATGAATAATACCTTTCATTGATTAAAATGTTCAAGTACAATAAAACATGATGCTCTAGAGCATACACTAACACTTAAAGCATCTACCATGGCATCTCGAGGCACCTACAAAATCAAGCACACGTAAGACCACTGGAGTTAAGGGTGTATGAAACATATGTACTCACATGAGTGGTGTTCGGGGGATCAAATTCAATCTCACTCCTTGTCGACATCGAAAAGGAGGTCTCGTAAGGACGACCAGTCTTATCATAAGTAAATATCAGTGGATTTTATGACCACGTGGGGGTTTGCTAACGTGCGTCACCCCCCTATGAAGATGCACTTGATGAATTAGACCTCTCCTAAAATTTTCAAAATTTTTGGAGGTCATTTGCTCTGTCAAATCCAATTTTCACAGCCCGCAGCATCTGAAAAATCTGAAAAGTCAATTAGAATTCAACAAATTGATACTTGAAAATTCAGGTAATTTTCCTAAACCACTTCAATTTTAATTTTACTAACAAATTATTTTTTCATGGCTAGCATAAACAGGAAATTGATCTAGTAGACGATCAAAAATAGTCAAACCTTTAACTTCTGGTCAAGCCATTGACCAGACAGTGTTGTATGCTGATAGAGGATCCCAAATACAGACTTTGGAGATAGACAACACTAATTTGAGGGCTCAAGAATTGATCTGACGGTTGATCACCCCGACCCAGCAGACGGTCATCTTAGGTTCTGCAGTTGAACCACCAGATCCAACATAGATTATAGAATTAAGCCTTTGATTCTTAAACCCTAGCCATAGGCATTTGAATGCTAATTTCAAATGATTACCTCATATTGAAGCCATTGGTCTTGCAATGACCATCTATCAGGCTTGATTGCTTAGCCTAAACATTGAGCTCCCATGATTGGATTGGGATTATTATTGGTCAAAACCATCGGCCAGAAAATATTGAAACCCAACAGAGGATCTCAAATGCCATGTTGGAGATATTTCATATTTATTAGATGGCGCGAGCACCAACCTAGTAGACGGTCACCCAGGTCCTGCATTTGACCACTAAATCCAGCAACGATCACAAAATGAAGCCTTTGATTCCTAAACCCTAGCAGTAGGCATCTGAACACTAACATTAGATGATTTTAAGCCTCACAGCAAAGCCATCGATCTTGTAAAAGACCATCGATTAGCCTTAATCATCTTAGCCTGAGCATTGATCAGCATTGATCCTCCAACCCGAGCACCGAGCTCCCAATGGAAGAATTGGGTTGCAAGCCTCAGCATGAGCACCACCAGATCAGTATTGATCCTCTAGCTTGAACAACGGGCTCTTAGTTACAAAATTAGGCTGCAAGCATCAGCATGAGCATTCTGCAAGCCTCAACACGAGCACCCAGCAAGCCTCAGTATGAGCATTCTATAAGCCTTACCACGAGCACCCTTCAAACCTCAACATAAGCATTTTACAAGCCTTAGCATGAGCATTTTTCAAGCCTTAGCATAAGCACTTCACAAGTCTCAGCCTAAGCATCAGTCAGGTATTGTTCCTCAATTTGGGCAAAAACTCGTGTCATGATTAGGTTTCATCCTATCGGCTTCTAATTATGTCATTCTAGGATGACCCTAATCAGGGGGCAAACTATGAACACTTTATTTTTTCCCCTATAAAGTTGGCTGGGTTACCTACTTCTGGCATGTATTGCAACTTGTTTCGGTATCAGAATGGCTTGATACAAGTTCCCATTCTCAATAGCAAGTTGCATACATGAATTTCACATATTCATTTACCATTTGGACATACTATTTACCCCCCATTTAGCCCATCCAAAATGGCTGCCAATCATAGATTTCCAGCATAGCCTGGACAGGCTGGCTAGGTTGCCTACTTTAGGCACATATTGTGACTTGTTCTGGTATCAGAATGGCTTGATACAAGTTCCCATTCTCAAGAGCAAGTTGCATACATAAATTTTGCATATTCATTTGCCATTTGGGCACACTGTTTGCCCCTCGTTTAGCCCATGCAAACCGGCTGCCAATCACAGATTTCCAACATAGCCTGTACAGGCTAACTGTGCCTACTTTGGGCACGTATTACAACTTATTCTGGTACACAAGTTCCCATTCTTAAGAGCAAGTTGCATACATGAATTTTGCATATTCAGTTGCCATTTGGGCACACTATTTGCCCCCGGTTTGGCCCATCCAAAATGGCTGCCAATCATAAATTTCCAACACAGCCTACATAGGCTGGTTGGGTTGCCTACTTTGGGCACGTATTGTGACATGTTCTTATATCAGAATGGCTTGATATAAGTTTCTAATCCCAAGAGCATGTTGCATAGATGAATTTTGCATATTCATTTGCCATTTGGGCACACGGTTTGCCCCCCATTTGGCTCGTGCAAAATGGCTACCACTCACAGATTTCCAGCATAGCTTGCACAGGCTGGTTGGGTTGCCTACTTCAGGCACATATTATGACATGTTCTTATGTTAGAATGGCTTGATACAAGTTTCTAATCCTAAGAGCATGTTGCTTAGATGAATTTTGCATATTTATTTACCATTTGGGCATATGGTTTAGCCCCCGTTTGGCTTGTGCAAAATGGCTACCACTCACAGATTTCCAATACAGCCTGCACAAGCTGGTTGGGTTGCCTACTTCAGGCACATATTGTGACTTGTTCTGGTATTGAAATGGCTTGATACCAATTCCCATTCTTAAGAGCAAGTTGCATAGATGAATTTTGTATATTCATTTGCCATTTGGTCACATGGTTTGCCCCCCATTTGGCTCGTGCAAAATGGCTGTCCACCATGGTTTTTCCCACATTGGTGAAGGAAAGGGACTTTATCTCACATTGCTAACATTAAGGTTGCACACCTTGTAAGGCTACTATAAATACAAGGGTAAGCCTTCTTCTTCAAAACACATAAGATATATCATAAAAATGATACTAAAAACATCATATAAATGGTATACATTTTAATTCTAAGACATTAATCTCTAAGGATTAAAATAACTTAAGTAAAATTTTAATTAGGTTTAGCGACTAATTAAATTTTTACTAAAATCCTAAGCTTTTAGGAATTTGGGGGGAGTGACTTCTAGCTATGATAAGTCATTTCTTCCTTCAACGTTTTAAGATTAATTTAGCTTTGCTGCCATGTTTAGCTTATTATCTTAGTTTAGCTTTACTGTCATGTTTAGCTTATTATTTTATTTAGCTTTACTGCCATGTTTAGCTTTTTACTATGCCATGTCATATGCCATTATGTCATGTCACATGCCATGTCATATGCTAATATGTCATGTCACATGCCACATCATATGATACCATACCACGTCATATGATACTTTGCCATGTCATAATACCATGTCACATGTCATACACCATTATGCCATGTCACATGTCACATGTCATATGCCATTATGCCATGTCATCATGCCGTGTCATATGCTAATATGCCATACCACATACCATATCATATGCTAATATACCACGTCACATGTCATACGCCATTTATGTCATATCATCATGCCACATCATATGCTAATATGCCACATCACATGTCATATGCCACTATGCCATGTCATCATGCCACATACCATGTCACATGCCATTATGCCATGTCATCATGCCACATGTCATGTCATCATGTCGCATGCCACATCACCATATCACATGTCACATCATCATGTCACATGCCACATCATCATGTCATATGTTATTATGCCATGCCACATTATTATGTCATATACTATTATGCCATGTCACCATATCACATGCCACATCATCATATCATCATGTCACCATATTGTTCCTTACATCCATCAAACTTTGGCTCTTGATTCATGCTTTTACATGGCATAGAATTAGTCAATCAAGTCCTAAATTTTGTTTACTATTAATGATTTTGCTTGTTTATTTGCATTTTCACTCGTGCATTTTTGACTCATGCTACCCAAGGTGAAAATTTCCTTAAGGAGGAGACATTACTTAACGTCCTAAATTTTTATACACACGAAGATCCTTTGTAATAGAATAGCATTATTCCCCATTTTTAAGATTTAGCATTAAATCCTACATGTATCCCCTATTTTCCTCAATCCCTTTAACCAACCTTTTTTAGGATTTTATTTTATGGATGGTTTTATTATATTTGCTAAAATATATATGTCATATCATGCCACATGCCATGTCACATGACACATCACATACTTCTATGCATATGTCATGCCATAACATATCTTATCTCGTATATCAATACAATCTAAATACGCCAATTCACCATGCAATTTGCACTATTTACCATGCTATATGCCAATATACCATGCCATTTTTACCATGATGCCATGTCACATGTCATTATGCCATGTCGTATCGTATGCCACACCACATGCTATGTCGTACGCCATGTCACATGCCATGTTAAATGCTAATTCATATACATATCACCATGCCATGTCATGCATATGCCATATTATATTATGTCATCACGTCACATGTCATGCATATGCCATGTCATCCAAATACTATATAGCATTATATGCCATTCTATGTGCAACCATGAAACGCCAAATCGCATGTCGCGCTGTGTGTTTACATATACGCTCATATGCTTGCCTGCTTAGGACAATTAACTCCAACTATAATGGTAAAATTGATTTTGGAAACTCATAGAAATAGATCTCCATCACCCGAACCCAATCTCTAAAGGGTTTAACTAGCACTCATGCTATAGGTCGGTTGGACTAATCTGGAACCATCTGGTGGTGACTCCCTTGCGACTCTTTCAAGTCTGTATCATTCCTCAAGGTAGCTCCTCGGGAAGACTGCACTTTCACTCCAAGTGCATCCCCGGTTCGTGAGCCTCGCAAGCCTTGCTCTGGGCAGCAACAGAAACTGATGCTCATAGTTAGCAAAGGATTGAATTAAGCAGAAATACTATAATTTCTTGATGATTTAGTTTTAGATCAATGATAATAGTGTTTAGTACAATAGTAAATTAAGTTAAATATCAAAATATAATACTGAGAAGTTAAATAAGTTTTAAAATAGAATAAAAAATAGATGATATCAACTGTTTTTAATATTTTGCTTTTGACAATAACTATTTTGAATGAAATATAGATATGATTAGTAATTGGAATTTAGTTAAGTTATAATATTAAATAAGTAGTACTATAATGATAAAAAAATTTGAATTCAAATAGAAAATGATGATCAAATGATTTATAAATGAATTATGATTTTAAACAGAAATGATTAAAATAAAATATTACTGATTCTAATAACTGTGAAGTAATAGGTATTATAATATCACTGTTAAACAGAAATTAATTTTATGATCAAATTAAGGATGAAATAAGAACATAATCACATAGAATATTACTGATTGAGTTGAGTAGAAGAAATGTTATATGATGAGAATCATTAAGGGATTTAATAAATTAAATGTTTAATATCTAAATGATTTAAATAAACAAATCAATATTATGAAGAAGTTTTATAAAATGATAATGAAAGGTTTTCTTCAGTAGTATTATAATTATAGTAAATAGATATTAAAAATGTTACGATTGGATTTAAAATAAAGAATATTTAATTTAGATAAATGGAATAGTAATTACTATAGTAAATAATAACATAATTTCTTAAATGATAAGATAAGAAAATAAAGCAGTTATGTGTGTTTAATTAACACAATAGTGTAATAAATGATGAAATGAAATGCATTAGTAATGGATGAATGTTGATTATGAATTAGGTAAATCAGTAGATAAATCTTACGAATCATCCAAGGATGTTAACAAAGTAAAGGACATATCAGGTTTGTGCTAGTTTAATTGGAAGCTCCAGATCATTTAATGATCAAAGGGGTGATGGTATGGTAATGCAATAGCATTACACAATTAATTATGATATATTGTTAATTATTCATTAATCATGTCATATACATAATGCATTAAGCATGAACATGACATAACATGACATGGAGAAATAAAGAAGGAAAATCAATATATATAAGAAAAATGTTAAATGTGATATACCAGGAATATGATATATTTCCTACGGGAATTAAACAAAAAGGAAAATGATATGGAAAGCAACAAAATAAAAGAGAAAGATAATAAATGAGAAATGGATTCTGGTTTGTTGAACCATAAGTAAGTTATGATATGAAAGACCTAGTACAGGCGTATATAAATGAAATGGCCAAATGTTTAAAGTACATATATGAGGGAGAATGCATAACATAAATGCATTCTCATAAAAAATACATTGTTCATGAATAAATAATGATGATGCAATAAATGGTATTAAGTTATACAACTATGAGTATATTTTGCTATGACTTACGGTAAATATACATACCATGACATTCATGTTTATTAATAAATTGATATGTTAAGGATAATATTCAAATTGATGATAATGATATAAACACAACGTTAATATGTTATGTTATAATAATGATGCTGATATTATATATGGCATGCAATGCTTAATAATATTGACATTTAAATAAAGATTAAATGATTGATTTAGGTAATGATTTTAAAACGTACTAAGGTGAGTTGATTTGAACATGACTATGATGACATAGTAAATATGCATGAGATATGAAAATAGGTAGAATAAAATTATGAATAGTGCTAAAATGATTATTAATGATAATGGTATATAAATAATGACATCATGATATTATGTTTACAATATTTAATGATGTCTTGAGAATTTATTTATATGATGATTATTTGTCATTATTAAAATTATGGGGTTATATGTGGAAGTAAATGGGACATATTGATATATGATTTTTGTAATATTTGATATTTATGCTATACTAGCACCACTAAGTTTTATACTCAGCGTTTATCATTTGATGAACGTAGGAACAAATAAAACCAAAGAGCAAAATCATTAGCAACGTGAGCAGCTGGACAAATAATAAAGTTATTGGTAATTGGTGTGGTTTTCATCAGACTTCAATTCTACAACAATCGTGCAACTAATAAATAAATACTCTTGCAGTAATTAAAATATGTTTGGCAGTATTTTAAATAATTGAACATATTATAATGTTGGTAATGGTTTGTGACAAACTTTAATCATGTGAAATATTAATGTGTGAATGTTACTATTTAAAATAAGGAGACGATAGTATGTTAAAACTAGGGAATGTTAAAATGATTTGAATTTAGTAATTTGTTTGATTGTTTAAAAAAAATTTTGCACTTAATCTTAAACGATAGAGATCCCTTGTATGATGATTATTAGTTTTCTTGAATAGAGAATTAGTAATCATACTACGGGAGCATGTTACGCAGTGGAAAGATGTGACACATCATATTTCCTTACTATTGTTGATGACTATAATAGAGCTACCTGGACCTGTATGTTAAGAGATAAACATAATGACAGTCAAGTTCACAAAAGTTTTATTCTCATGATAGAAAATCAATTATCAAAAAAAGTCAAGAAAGTCAAATTTGATAATGGTATCGAATTCCAAAATCACATATGCTCCACATTCTTTGAGTCAAAAGGAATAGTTTATCAACACAGCTACACATATACTCCACAACATAATGGTATAGTTAAGAGAAAACATAGGCATTTATTACAAACAACACAAGCACTTATGTTCCAGTCAAAACTTCCCTCTAAATTTTGGAGTGAGGCCATTCTATATGCTACATATATCATAAATGTTTTGCCCTCCACAGTCTTAGATTAGAATACCCATTTGAAAGGCTATACTAGGTCAAACCATATTATGACAAATTCAAAGTGTTCGAATGTCTATGCTATTCAAGTAATGTCAATCTTAACAAAAATAAATTTCAATCTTGAGCCATAAAGTGCATTTTCCTAGGATTAGATGATGGTTACAAAGCTTACAAGCTATTTTCATTAGAAGATAAATGTGTAGTAATCTTAAGAGATGTCAAGTTTCAAGAAGACATGTTCCCATATGTTAGACCCAGGATTTTGATGTGTGTATCACATATGAGTCAATTTAAGTTATTTACCATTTTTAAGTATGTTTTTATGAGTGGTATGGGCATACCAAATTACATTAATGTGTGGTACGAGCATATGGCTGAACGTATAAGGTAAGCCTTATTTCCTTGAGTTTGGTACAGGCGTACCATTAGTTGGTACGGGCGTACCATTACTCACACAAAATGTGTTTGTCAGGAAACACATTCTGATACGGGCATACCAATGGATGGTACGATCGTACCCAGTTTCCCTCTTATTTTCAAAAGTAACTTTTTAAGTTAGTACTGGTGTACCAAGTTTGGTACAGCCGTACACGACTTTCTAAAAAAATTTTAAACCCTTTCTAATGGATATTTTTAAGATATACACATTACATCTTCAACTCTAACGACTAGTTTTGCAGAGAAAAAGTTTCTATTGAGCTTCAATCTTCATTGGTAAGTAAGTTTACTTGTTTTATTGTATTTCTAGCTTTTGTAAACTCTCTTGTATTGTATTCCTATAACCTAAGAGTTAGGTTTTGTGTTTGTGGAGTGGTGTGTAATTAATGCTTGGTGCATTAGTTTGTAATTGAGAGTTTAGTTACAGTGAGATTGCAATTGTTGTAAAGGTTTGAGTGTGAGCCTAAAAACATTGGGGTTAGGATTCATTTGAGGAATCCTTTATTGTAATTGATTGAGATTAGTTGAACCCTAAGTTAAAATCTGAGGAGAAGTGGACATAGGCAAGAGTTAGTGCCGAACCACTATAAATCGCACGTGTTATCATTTCTACAGGGATTTCACCATATAATCATGATACCTCATATACTCATGATGTACCTATTCTAAACCACTCCTAGATGACCATATAGAAAAATCTATTACTACAAATGTGATTAATATAAACAATAGTAACAATGAACAACCTCTCCTACGTAGAAGTGTCAGAGAAAGATCTAAACCCTCTTAATTAAAGGACTTTATAGCTAACACCGAAACCATACCTTTTATAAATTCACCATAGTTCATACAAGAATACCTTCACTACATGGCATCTGTAGATACTGTTCATGAACCCATTAATTATGCAAAAGCTGTTAAAAGCAATCATTGGAGACAAACTATGTAGGATGAGTTATAGGTACTAGACATGAATGAAACATGGGAGCTCATAAGTTTGCTAGTAGATAAAAGACCAATTGAATTAAAATGGATATACCATATCAAATATAATGTAGACAGCTTAATTTCATGATATAAAGCAAGACTGGTCAACACAAGATATAAACAGATACTGCTATTGACTTTCATGAAGTTTTCTCGCCTATCATGAAGTTGGTCACCGTGAGAATCCTCCTGGTAATGGCAGCTTCCCACGGTTGGCATATCCATCAATTAGACATTAACAATGCCTATTTGCATGGACATATTGATGATGAGATATACTTAACTACACCTAAGGGTTACCTATGAGCATAGAAAGGAGATTACTAAAGGAATATGGTTTTACATGGTCTCAAAATGATACTTGCCTTTTACCAGAGGATCAGGCAATTACTTTCTAGCATTGGTAGTTTACGTCAATGACATATTGATTATCAATCCTTCATTGTCAGAAATTCTAACCATCAAAGGCCGGTTGCATCATGATTTCACCATCAAAGATCTATGACCAGCAAGATACTTCCTTGGTTTAGAAGTCTCTAGATCTACAAAGGGCATTTATGTGAGTTAATAAAAATATATTCATGATTTCGTTAGAGACACAAAGTTAGGAGAAGCAAAAATTCCATGTTTCCCTTTAACTTTGGGACATAGACTTGATGAAGATAAGAGTGTTGTACTAGAAAGTCCAGAGATTTACAAACAGCTGGTAGCTAAACTGCTCTATCTGCGCTTAACCTGACCTGACATCACACATGTTACACAACAATTAAGTCAGTACATTCAAGTACCTTACGGGGGGTCATCTCATGGCTGCACATCATGTTATTCGATATCTAAAAGGCCAACAGAACCACAATCTATTTTTTCCAGCTGGCCATTCCACCAAGGTTATAGCATACTATGATGCAGATTAGGCCACATGCAAGATCACTAGATGCTCCATCATAGAATACTGCATCTTCATTGGTGGAGCGCTAATCTCCTAGAAAACTAAAAAGTAAACAACAGTCAGTAGATCTTCCGTAGAGGTTGAATATAGAAGCATGGCAAAGACAGTAGCCAACTAAAGTGGATAACTTACTTGTTAAGAGACTTTTTGATCTTTCTATATTTACCAATTCCATTACACTACGATAATCAGGTGGTTGTTCACATCATCAAAAATCTAGTCTTTCATGAAAGAATGAAACACGTCAAAATCAATAATCATATGGTTCAAAATAGTATGAAGGCCTATTTGATTCAAGCGATTCATGTCAGTTCGGCTACTCAAATCATATATCTATTCATAAAATCACTCGACGCAAAACAGTTTCAAAGCATGCTGCTCAAGCTGCGACCAGTGTTTCAACCGTTGGCTTCATCTTATAGGGGGGATGAAGGAATGTATAGAAATGAAAAGATAGATGATGAACAAAAGAGTTAAGTGATGAAAAAAATAGAAGAATATGGAGAGAAACTGATAGTCTGAAAGAGAGGAAAGGAGATCTAAAATGTAACAAATGAAGCATGGGAAAACAAAACACATTAGAAAGAACAAGTTAGATGGAAATGGAAAAGATGTGGATTTGAAAGGTCTTAAGAAATACGACAACGTTTTACATATGGAACTAAACAACAACGTTTAAGTGAAGATTCCAAAACTTGTATATGTGTCTATTCTCTACCTTGTAATACATGTATGAATACAATATGAGAGAAATGAAAATACACATGATTTTCTCAAAACAAACATAACAACTTTCTACAATAACAAACATATAAACCATGATTTTTTCAAATAAAATCACATATATAATAAATAATAACTAAGTTTGATCTAATAATACATAATAATAATCAAATAAATTAAATATAATCTTCTATAATAAACAACAACAAAAATAAAATAATATACATAATAAATAACAAATCAAATACATTTTATCATATATAGCAAATAATAAATAAATAAATAATAATTTACACATATTTTACATAACATATGAAAATCCCTTTGCGAAAGGCAACATGTGTGTGGTTTAGAGTGGTTTGGCTCAACTCTTGCCTACGTCCACTTCTCCTAAGTCTCGACTTAAGCTTCCACTAAAAACTCAATCAATTACACAAAAAGGATTCCATAAATGAATCCTAAACCCTAGTGTTTTTAGGCTTACACTCAAACCTTTACAACAATCAACTTCACAAGCTCTCAAATACAAATTAATGCCCAAGCATAATCACACACCAATCCATTAAAGCAAACCTTAGCTTTCACAAGTAGGAATACAATAGAATAGAGTTTTCAATAGCAAAATACATAAAATACAAGTAGACTTACTTGTTCTTGACAATAGAAGACCAATAAAGTGATTTTTCTATAAAATTAGCCATTAGAGACAAAATATATGAAAGTTCTCTATGAAAATAGCCGTTAGAAAGGGTTTAAAACCTTTCTAATATGTCGCGTATGGCCGTACCAATCTTGTACGCCCATACAGATTTAAAAATCTCAATGAAAAATGAGAGGGAAATATGGTACGGTCATACCATCATTTAGTACGCCCGTACCAAACCAATTTTCCTGACAAGTAATTTTCCTACAAGCTCATGTACGGTCGTACCAATCAATGGTACGCCCGTACCAAAATAGGTTTACTGACAAACCATTTTCCTGCGAGCAACGGTATGCCTGTACCAACCAATGGTACGCTCGTACCATGCTCTCTAAATAGTTCTAACTAGGTATGGTCAGCCATATGGCTGTACCACTCAACTAAGCCATTTGGTACACCCGTACCAACACCAAAACTTACATAAAAAATGACAAATAACTTAAATTGATTCACATGTGGTACACACATCAAAACCTAAGGTCTAACAATCTCCCCCTTTTTTATGTTGGCAATCAATTTAAGTTCAATTTGCAAAAACTCATTTAAATGAAATTTTGATTTGAAAATTTTGGAAATCTCCCTCTGTGTTTTAGAATACATGCCATGTAACTATAGGATATCAAACAAGCATAAAGAAATGAGATAATCAACATAATCAAAGATAATCATAACAACATAATCAACAAAATCAAACATAATAAACTGAATAAACATCATATATATATATATAATATCAAAGGATGTTCAGTACAATAATCAATAATAACATCAACAATAACATGAAAACAAACATAACAGTAACAAACATCATAACAACATAATCAACAAAATCAAACGTAATAAACTGAATAAACATTATATATATATATATATATATAATATCAAAGGATGTTCACTACAATAATCAATAATAACATTAACAATAACATGAAAACAAACATAACAGTAACTCCACTAACATCAAGTCCTAAAAATCATAAAATATCTCCCCCTTTGACAACATCAAAAATAAATAGATCACTGTGGGTCCTAAGGAGGAGGTGGACTCGATGGAGGAATGATAAAGGGCTCCATCGTAATGCTAATGGAGTGAAGAGTCTCGAAAGTGGAGGTCTGGAAGTCAATAACATGCTGATCAAGCTGCTGACCTAAAATGGCAGACTGTTGTGTAAGATATATAAACTACTGATCAATTTGGTCAAAATGATGCTCAAATGTATCCAAGTGATCGAGTTAAGCAATGATAGTGGCAAGCTATTGAGAGATAGAATCCGAAGGAGCAGCAGCAGTAGCAGGAGTAGTAGAAGTGGCAGCAGGAGTAGTAGAAGTGGCAACAGGAGTAGTAGAAGTGGCAGCTAGATCAGTAGAATCAGGAACAACAGTCGATGAAGAGGATCCACCTATGAAATGTCACTAGTGCTTGCAGCTTAGAGCCGTCTATCAAGTAACGTCAGTGGATGGATCAGCAGAATCAAGCCACTCTCCAAGTGTATCATCTGGAAGTGGAACCTACAGGTGCTGATAGACCTCTACAATCCGACGGTCTTAGATAGAGACAGTGTCATTGGGAAGACCCAATGACTGAAGGTGAGCGAGTTGTCTGGAGATATACTCAGAATGGATCACAAACTTGTCATCATCAGTGCGTTCAAAGAGCATGGAGTGCTTAATGAACGAGAGATCAAGATTTGGACCATGAGGTCCAGGAGAAGGGTGAGTGAGGGGAAAAGCCTGCAGCTATTGGCAGATATGATGAATGATAGGACCAAAAAGGATAGCCTTGCCAGGCTGCTTCTGGATGCCAACCTCATGGAAAGATGTCTGAAGCCAACATCCAGACTGAATAGGAGTACCCGTGACCATGTAGTATAAGAAGATAAGGTCAGGGCCTGTAATAGTGTCATTAGAATCTAATCTCCCAAAGATAAGATAGGATATTAGTCTATGACAGTAGAAGAGTGCAGGAGATTTAAGGCACAAGGCCTTCTGACGAGATGGATGAAAAGCTATGTTGAGGGCTATGTCCCTCCAGAAAGCATTGTGGTCAAATACCATGGATTTGGCATTAGAAATGTCGTCTGTATGAAATCCAAAGAGAGTATCAAACTCAAAAGTAGAAAAAGAGTGATGCCTCTTGAAAAGTCTGAAAGTGCAAGAAAAAGAAGTAGATAGAGAAAATATCTGTAGGAACTCTAAAGCTACAGACTGGATGTAATGGTTAGGTAGAAATGCAAAATTTAACCAGCCTACATTAGTCAAATATCTCACAACATCATCTTCTAGTCCGGTTTGACGGAGAGTAGTACGATACACAAAAACGAGAGTGAGAGAAAATCTTCTCACTCAGAATAGAAGTCCTAATGGTAGAGGCAGAAGTAGTCCCTCGAGGGCCAAAGCCTGCAGGAACAGTGCGCTTGACTCTTTGTGAGGAAGAGTCACCGTGGTCTCCCCGAGTAGACATAAATAAAATCAGTAAAAACTAAGTAAAAGAGTTAAAAATAGAATTTTTATGAAAATTCAGCAAAATAATGGCTGTAAGAGTAGCGCACCCCGGACGCGGGAGCACTGCACGCTGTTCGGCATGAGATGCCGTGGTGCTTGCTCTCAATGGCGTACTTTCATAGTTGATTGGTCTTTAACCTAGAAAGATCACGTTGAGGTTATTAAGTGGAGTTGCCACCCAGTTTGTTTTGTCAATTCAATTGAATGACTAGAAAAACTGGGAAATAAAACCCGGGCCTCCCCGTGTTGGGAAGCGGCCTGAATTTCTTCAGAGTTTGGGTTCGGGATTTCAAATTTATTAATGTTCCATTTTATTATGTTCACTTATTTAACTTTAATGAAAGCACTTTATCTTAGGTTGCTAGTTTGCATTCACAACCTATTTGCATACGCCCTTTTGGTTCCTCAAGCCCCGACGCGCTAGGTCATTTGGAAGCCCTTGTACTTCATTAGTCTCGAGGTCCTATGACTGGCATACGTCACTCATCACTTAAAGGAATGCCAAAGACCACCCATATCCGTGATTGGATCGTGTAGGCATATT
>CANYBF010439681.1:0-25792 GCA_948192965.1 Dalechampia spathulata
TGAATCCTCTATTGATATTCAAATACCTTCAACTACGTTATACCATACCCAACCTCCAAACTATGAACGCCTCCTAAGGAGGAATAAAGCATAGGAGTCAAAGTATAGTAATCCATAGTTAAGATAACCTTGATATCTCAAATCTAAAGATACTTGCACTACTGATATGAGTGAGATATAATTTCACAGATATAGATCAATTATCCATATGAAATCTCACTGGCAAGGTCTCCATTGAACTACTACTATACTACTCATCCATATATTCACTTTAGATACCTCATGTCATGATGAATGAGAATCATCCTTAAATAGGAAGTGTAACATGTGCTGATCTTTCCATATTAATAATGTCCATTCTTATTAATACCATGATCAGGGATATTTAGATATTGAACATTTGCATACAATAAGAATCTCATTCCATAAACTCTTTATGGATTCCTTTGCACCGTTCCAATATCATGGACTTCAATATATAGTTTAATACTCTAAGTAAAACAAGTTCATGTAAAACATTGTACTATATAATGAATAATGCATTTATTAATGAAACATATAGTTTAAATACATATGATGCTCTAGAGCATATACTAACAATTATGCCATGCCACATCCCATGTCATTTTGCCATGTCACATCACATACCATGTCACCATGCTACATTACATGCCATGTCACCTGCCACATCATATGCCATGTCAAATGCTATGTCGCACACATCACTATGTTATCACTATTCCATATCATGCATATACCATGTCATTTATTATATCATCACTTCATATGTCATGCATATGCCATGTCATCCAAATGGCATATAGCCTTATATGTCATTTTATATGCTATGTTATGCTTTGCTCGTTGCTATAACATGCCATGCTGTGTGCTTATAATTACACTCTTGCTTGCTTACCTGCTTAGGATAATTAATTCTGACTATAATGGTAAAATTGATCTTAGAAAATCATAGAAATAGATCTTTACCACCCAAACCTATCTCTGAATGGTTTAACTTAGCACTCATTCTATAGGTTGGTTGAACTAATCTAGACCCATCCGGTGGTGACTTCCTTGCGACTCTTTCGAGTCTATATCATTACATGCTATGTGGATTTATGTCCTATCATATCAGTGGATTTGCTTAAACCTTGCCTATTTTCCCTCCTTTATATTACTTTGCTAAGATTTAGAATCCTTTCATGATTCTGTATGGTTGCACACCTCATGTATATTCCATAAACATACTCTTATCATAATAATATGATCATGTACGTATTGCTCTACTAAAATTCAGAATACTTTCATGATTCTGTATGGTTGCATACCTCATGTCTATTCTATAGACATACTATTATCATAATAATATGATCATGTCTATATTGCTCTACTAAGAGTTAGAATCCTTTCATGATTCTATATGATTGCACACCTCATGTCTATTCTACAGACATATATTCTACAGACATACTCTTATCATAATAATATGATCATGTCTGTATTGCTCTGCTAAGAGTTAGAATTCTTTCATGATTCTTTATGGTTGCATACCTCATGCCTATTTCATAAGCATTCTCTTATCTTAACAATATCATCATGTCCGTATTGCTCTACTAAAGTTAGAATCCTTTTATGATTTTGTATGGTTGTGTAACCTCATGCATATTCCATTGGGATTCTATTATCATAGCAATATGACTAGGTTAAAATGCTATCAGGTTTTTGCTATAATCCCTCATATGATTAGGAAATGATCAACCCTTTTGGTTACCTTATTGAGAAAATCATGCCTTGAGTTTCTAGTGTAACCCCGGGCTAATATCCCACCTAGAAGATATTGAAATGATCAATTTTTATGGAGGTATAAGGGTGGTAGGGAGCATAGCTATGTGCTACGTGTTTATTAACCATTTTCATGTTTTTTATCTAATACATATACATGCATACTCATGCAATTTTCTCTAAAAATTTCCTTTTGCAGCCATAATGTTGGATGTTTCCTAGCATAGGTCATGCATACATCCTACATGATGCATCACATGCATATCAATGCATACGCATACTAATCAACTCTATTTTGCAGCCATAATACTAGATGTTTCCTAGAATATGTCATGCATACATCTTACGTATCGTATCACTGCACCATATGTAATCCCATATGCATACTCATGAATCCACACTGACTTTCTCTATCATGTATAGACCATGTTAGACTCACATCCAATTAGAAATGTCACATCAATATCAGACACTTGTGCCTCATTGTTAAATGAGGCTTCACTTGTCGTGGTTCAGAAGCTCATTGATCTGTCAATGACCAAGCTTTTAAATAATGATTTCAAGATCCTCCTACAATAGTAGATCTGGGAGGCTCTCAGTCCTAGAGATTTCACCACCCCACTAGCTCTTATGAAGGATAAGGGGAAGGGCATAAACTTGTATGATGTTATGGAAGATAGAATAACTGCAGTCTATCATGAAGACCAAGGGCATGGGATCTGATCTCAACTTTGATGAGTTCTCTATCCGGGTTATTAAAGGGCTGCCTGCTAAGTTCAAGCTCTTGGATGTTTCCAAGTATAGTGGGGTTGAGGATCTGAAAAAATCATCTAAAGACTTACACCATGATGATGATTACAATAGACTTATTGGATGACTAGATAGTTTGACTTTTCTTTATTTATCTGGAAGGACCAGTGTTGACCTGGTATCATAATCTCAATAAGGCAACCATGACCAAGTGGAAGCCCCTTTGTACTGCTTTCTGTAAGCAATATGGGTTCAAATCATGATTTGATATTACTCTGATGGTCTTGAAATGGTTAAGCAGAAAGCTAATAAATCTTTTATGGACTACTTTAGTTAATGGATGGATAAAGTTGCACTAGTTAGACAAAAACCATCTGAGTCGGATATGATTAACAAGCTTATTATAGGGTCACTACCACTGTACCAAGATAAAGTGAAGTATCAAACATTCCTAACCTTTTAGCACATCTACTCTATCAACTAATGGATAAAGCAAACTGAGGGGAAGAAGAAGGAGCCTTCCTTCCTTAAACCTAAAACCACCATATACATTCAAATATAACAAAAACCTCACTACATCAATGCCTTGCAAACATCAAATCCTATACTCTGAAAAACTACCCCATTTCGGAGATTCTTAAATCTTGGAATGCCACTTTCCAAGGTTTTCGGGTGTTTCCTCCAACATCAATAGATACTAAAATATATTGCCATTACCACTAGCATCATGGCCATAACACTGATGATTGCCGCTCTTTCAGGTGGGTCATTTAGGATCTCATTGAATTTGGTAAACTTGAGGACCTCAAGAAATCCAAACCATCAACCAAAATAAACTCATTTCTTAACTATTATAAAGCTACTTGCACCGACATGTTCTAATCAGGGTTGCTAGAATCCCTGGTTCTTAACTCCTCTCCCTTCAATAGTAAGGAGATTACTTGGATACCTATTGTTACCTTTCAACCTGATGATAGGTTTGATATTAGTACCATCGACATACAGTATAACAGTTCAGAGGATGAGTCTATATTTACTCAAGATTCCTCTAAGTCTGAATCCTTAAAGGATTAGGGTTCTAGGAAAGGCAAGTTAACCAAGACTATAAGGTAGCTAAGTCAGGGCCTAAATCATCCAAGTAGTAGAAGGAGTTAGGTGCTAATAAGATATCCTCTCGAGTTTGCAACAAGACTCATAACAGTAAGGTATTCACTCCTCCTGATCTTAGGAAGAAACCAGAAGCTCTAAAAAAGCCAACTGAGGCTATAATTGTTAGTGTATGCTCTAGAGCATCATATTTTATTGTAATTGGATGATTTATCAATAAAGGCATTATTCATTATTTTTGTTTAATTGAAAGGTTATTAACTAAATAATAAATTCCAAGATATTGGAACAGTACAAAGGAATTCATAAAGAGTTTATGAAATAAGATTCTTATTGTATGTAAATGCTCAATATCTAAATTATCCCTGATCAATGTATTAATAAGAATGGATATTATTAATGTAGTTAAGATCAGCACATGTTATACTTTCTTTTAGGGATGATTCTCATTCATCATGATAAGACTTGTCTAAAGTGAACATGTGGATGAGTAGTAGAGGGCTGAATCATTGGAGGCTTTGCTAGTGAGATTTCATATGGATAATTGATCTATATTTGTGAAACATATCTCACTCATATCAATAGCGTAAGTATCCTTAAAACTTGAGATAACAAGGTTATTTTAATTATGGATCACTATGTTTTGACTCCTATGTTTTATTCTTCCATAGGAGGCATTCATAACTTGGAGGCTGGATATAGTGTGAAGTACTTGAAGGTATTTATTTATAAATAAAGGATTCACCACCCTAGATTAAATGTAAGGGTTTTATCTTATTGATTCATGTAATATTCTTTATTCACGAATCTCTGGCCAAAGTAGAATGCCTATTGATGAATGAGTTTCATAAGGGCATTTTGGGAATAAAGATTATGGTTCATGAAACATCAAATTTAGGGTATAATCTAACACACTTGATTGTGCATTGAGTTGACATTAATCCATACTCGAACCTAAATGAGATAGTGGATGGTGAAAGGAGTTATTGCATAGAATCTGATATGAAAAGGTTGTAGTCAAACTAATGACCTCTTGACATTTAGGTAGTCATGATGTATCACTAGACACTGCTTATAATTTACATATGATGTTATTAAATGAAGTTGATAATAGATTCATTTGTTGACAACATGCCAAGAACCCAAAAGGTCACATACTAAAAGTAAGGGAATGATAATCATGAATAGATGTTGATGATGTAAATATTTTATGGCTATAATATAACCTTAATTTTTCATATGGATTAAAAAGATCATGAAAAGAGCTTTGATTTGATACCAAGATCACTGAAATCTGATGAGTAGAACTCAAGATACAAGTGATTTAAGATGACATGTTATACATGCATGGTATATACGGGTTTTTGATGGAATTAATTGACTTAATGGTCAAAATGTGAATGTCATATAACTTATTCATGTATGATAAATTAAATGAAAGTGCACATGATTGTCATGTGTTTTTGGAAGGAAATTTAAGTTAGTCACATGCAAATCACATGCCAAAAACATGTGACATGAACATGACTTGACTTATTATAACCTAAACCTAATTAGAGTTCTATCATTATATTTTGGTGAAAACATATTGAGTGATAAGCATATTTTGGCTGCCTCTCTTTTGCTTCTACTTTCTAAGAATTTTGAAGTACAAGAATAAGGAAAAATCATTTGGTTTTAATAGAACATCAAGAAGAAAACTGAATTCAATTATCATTTTTCATCCATTGCTCTTTATGTTTTATTTTACTAGTCTCTAAACAAAACTAGTAATTTGATTACTAATTATTTTCCTAACTTGTATGGATAGGAAATTCAATTTTAGTATATTTAGCTTTTTCAATATTAACTGCTCATATTTTTCATTAATTCATGTATTTTAATGTTTTAGACACATTAAATATTTTAGAAATTAAATTTTATTAATTTCTAAGATTAATAAGTAATTTATTTGAATTAAAACTCTTAAAAGGAGCAATTTGAGCATGATAAAGATTCTTATTATTTTTGACTTCTGTTTTGTTTTCTAAGTGATATATTAGTATTTAAAGTATGATTAAATAATTAATATATTATTGTTAGATGATTATTTAATTTAATAAATAATTTATTCAAATAGAATTCAAAACATGTAATCCATATGTTTTAAATGGAAGCTCAATCATTGTTTTAAAAGGCAAATTTTTGATTGAATTTTAAAATAGAAAAAACTAAAAGGACATTAAGAGAAGATTATTTATTTTGAATATATGAATTGATGAATGACATGATGGTGATTATGGACTTAGCCTAATATGATTGAGCATATGCATCATTTTAATTTTTTTTTGGTAAATAAGGCCTGCAAGTCTTGCCTTTCCTTAAAATCTTTTTGTACTTCTCTTCTCATCTGCTCCCCCCAAATGTAACTTGGGGTTTGTACTATTGAAATTTGTAATTAGATTACATAGGGTGTAAAAGATATAAAAGGAGGCAAAAGGAGCAAAGGTGTGACCAAAAGTGGAACTCCAAGGAAAAATTTGTAATAAAATAGTATTATTTCAAATTTTAAGGTTTGTAAAATCATGCATATCCTAGGTTTAACCTTAGACTTAAAAGTCCATAATCATCATATTATAAATTTTTATAATGATGTATGTATGAGTTACATGAGCATGTCATAGCATGCATGAGCCAGGACCATGCATGGTGCACCAATTGCACATACCCGCCTTAAATATTTTTAATGATATAAAAGGAAATAAATCCCTTAAAGGAATATAAATCTAAGGCCTTCCATTTTCTAAGATAAGGGCAGAGAGCTTATTGTCATTCAAGTTATTGGGCATACTCAAACTTGTTTAACATGAGGTATATCTAAATTTTTAAAAATAAGTCAGATTTAAATAAAATATTTTATTTATTAGGCATACCCAAGGTAAAATATTTTATAGGCTGGTTTGGGGAATTGTGTGATTAAGATAACATAAGTATCAAGAGAAGTTGATAACCCAATGATTCAGTAGTCATATAGAGATATGATTGACATGAGAGATGTCTACCTATTGACATTAAGTTCCAGTTTATTGAACATAGTCAATATTAGGCTTAATGACCATGGGATACTAACTCACTAAGGAAGGTAAAGCACGACCTTCCAAGATTAGTAGTTGAGGGCTATTAGTTTACCATAAAATAGTGGGAAATAAAAACTAATAAAAGACCTTATTATGTTTTTAAAATACATGATGTTTTTAATGATACTATTTCTTCTTTTCCTCTAAATTTTTCTAAAATGTCCAGAAAAGTTGATCTCCGTGGAATTCTTGAACATAAATTAAATGGATAGACTAGATCCAACTACAAAAACTAGATTCACCAAATCAAAATAGTTTTGAAAGGCAAATAGATAGCCCATGTATTGGATTAAGCTTATCCATGCATACCTATAGCAAACTCCTTTAAAGAAGTTAGAGATGCTTTAATAAGTTTAAGCAAGAGGATGAGATGGCCAACAACATTATTCTGGAAGCTATAAAGAATGACCTCCAAAAGTAGTGCGAGACTATGAACTCTCATACCATGAATACTTATTTCAAAATGCTTTTTAAAGAAAAAGCAAGGATTGAGAGATCTGAGCTCTTAAAGGCACTCTTTAGGTACAAGATGGCAAAGGGGTCATCAGTAGTCCTTCATGGCATTAAGATGCATGGCTACATATAGAGGCTGGAGGGTCTTGGTTTTGGACTGAAACTAGAGTTGGATATTGATCTTATTCTACAGTCACTACCTGATAGTTATGCATAGTTTGTACTTGACTATCAAATGAATAAGGGAGAAACTACCATCCCTGAGCTTATCAATTTATTGAAATATGCTCAGGAAGCCAATAAGAAGAGTGCTAAAGTAGCATTGGTAGTTAGTTCTTCTAGGCCTGCCAAAAAGAAGGGCACAGTTGAGAAGAAAGGAAAGAAGCCAACCCTAAAGATGAAAGGAGGTATGGGTAAGAAAGATTCAGAGAAACCCTTGAAGGGTATTTGCTTCCATTGCAATAAGAATGGGCATTGGAAGAGAAACTGCAAGGAGCACCTAGAGCAAGTAATAAAGAACCAAGTTTCTTCTTCAAGTATTTTTATAATTGAGGTTAACTCTAATGATGTTTCTAGTAACAAGAGTTAGGTTCATTTGACTTTGGATCTTATGAAATATGTGAATCGTGTTTATTAGGCAAGATGACAAAATCATCTTTTAAAGGAAAAGGTGAAAGAGCTAAAGAGGTACTAGAACTTATATATTCAGATGTATATGGTCCTATGTCCATACATGCCAAAGGTGGATGCACCTACTTCATTACATTCATAGGTGACTATTCTAGATATGGATGTTTGTACTTAATGAAGCATAAATTTAAAGCTTTTGAGAAGTTTAAAGAATTCATAAATGAATTAGAGAAACAACTTAGCAAGACTATCAAAACACTTCATTCCAATCAAGGTAGTGAATACCTAAGCCAAGAGTTTCTTGAGCATCTCAAAGATAATGGGATTTTATCTCAATGGACACCTCCTTATACACCTCAACATAATGGTCTATCAAAAAGGAGAAATTGAACTTGACTAGATATGGTTCGATCCATGATGAGCCTTGCAGAATTACCCAAATCATTTTAGGGTTGTGTACTGGAGACTGCTATTCATATTTTGAATAGAGTTCCTAAATCATTCTGGGGCTATGTACTTAAATCACAATGTCAAACAAGCTTGAGGTAAAGTCTGAAAAATGTTATTTTGTGGGATATCCTAGAGAAACCATAGGATATTACTTTTATCTTCCTTTGGAATAAAAAGTGATTGTTTCAAAGCATGTTGTTTTCTTAGAGAAAGAATTTCTTCTAAAAGGAGACAGTAGGAGTAAGATTGATCTTGATGAAGTTCAATCACCACAAGATGAAGTAGATCAATCGATTGATCCTACTGATGTAGAGTCAGAACCTATAGAAATACAAGCTCCCAAATGCTCAACCAGAATAAGAACTATACCTGAAAAGTATGGATTCCTTATTCATGATAATAAGGAAGTCTTATTAAATGAGAATGATGAGCCCACATACTCTGATGGAGTTTTGAAAAGTTCAGAATGTGACTTATGGTTAAAGGCCATGAGGTCTAAAATGGATTCCATGTCAGAGAACCAAGTATGGACTTTGGTTGATCCACATGAAGGGATTAAGCCCATTGGGTGCAAGTGGGTCTTTAAAAAGAAGATAGACATGGATGGTAATATGGTTACCTATAAAGCTCACTTGGTAGCGAAGGGTTATCGTTAGAAACAAGGAATTGATTATGATGAAACTTTCTCACCAGTAACTATGCTTAAATCCATACGAATCTTACTTGCTATTGCTACTCATTATGATTATAAGATATGGCAAATGGATGTAAAAATAGCTTTCCTTAATGAAAATATACTTGAGGAGGTATATATAACACAACTTGATAGTTTTACATCCGATGATAGCAATAAGGTATGCAAACTTTAAAGATACATTTATGGATTGAAGCAAGCATCGAGGAGCTAGACATACATTTTGATGAAGTGGTTAAGGAATTTGGCTTCATTCAAAATATTGATGAACCATGTGTTTATAAGAAGGATAGTGGGAGTGCAATTGTTTTCCTTGTGTTATATGTAGATGACATATTACTCATTGGAAATGATGTCTCATTTTTACTATGTATTAAAGTTTGGTTATCCAAAAAATTTTCTACGAAAGACCTTGGAGAAGCCGCTTATATTTTAGGTATAAGGATCTATAGAGATAGATTAAGAAGGCTTATTAGTCTTTCACAGTCTACTTACATAGACAAGGTGCTAAATAGGTTTAGCATGGATCTTTCTAAGAAGGGTAATATACCCATGATACATAGGAAATATCCTTCTAAAGCATGGTGTCCTAAGACTCAAGATGAGAAAGATTGCATGACTAGGATTCCATATGCATCTGCAATTGGATCCATCATGTATGCTATATTATGTATAAGACTAGATATGACATTCTTCTTAAGTGTGATAAGCATGTTCAAATCCAATTATGAAGAGGAACATTGGTTGGTTGTAAAGAATATCCTTAAGTACTTGAAAAGGACTAAGGATATATTCTTAGTATATAGAGAAGGGGATTTGCAATTAACTAGATATACAGATGCCAGATTCCAATATGATAAAGATGATTACAAATCTTAATCAAGTTATATGTTTATAATGAATGGTGGTGCAGTTATTTGGAAGAGTTCTAAACAAGAGACTACAACAGATTCTATAATAGAGGCAGAGTACGTAGCTGTATCAGACACAGCAAAGGAGGCCATGTGGATAAGGAAGTTCATTCATGAACTTGGCATGGTTCCTTACAGTACAGAAGTTATTCCTCTATTATGTGACAATAATGGAGCAATAGCCTAAGCAAAGGAGCCTAGGTCTCACTAAAAGAGTAAACATGTACTCAGAAGATACCACTTAATTAGGGAGATCATTGATAGAGGAGAAGTAAAGGTCAATAGAGTTCCCACAAAATAGAACGTGGTGGATCCTCTCACTAAGGCATTAGTTTAGAGCAAGCATGATAGGCATGTAACTCTTATGGGATTGAAGTTTATGTATGATTGGCTCTAGTGCAAGTGGGAGTTTTTTAGTGTATGCTCTAGAGCATCATGTTTTATTGTAATTGGATGATTTATCAATAAAAGGCATTATTCATTATTAAATTTACTTGAAAGGTTATTAACTAAATAATGAATTTCAGGATATTGGAATAATATAAAGGAATTCATAAAGAGTTTATGAAATAAGATTCTTATTGTATGCAAATGTTCAATATCAAAATTAACCCTGATCAATGTATTAATAAGAATGGATATTATTAATGCAGTTAAGATTAACACATGTTGTACTTCCTTTTAGGGATGATTCTCATTCATCATGACAAGAGTTGTCTAAAGTGAACATATGGATGAGCAGTAAAGAATTGACTTATTAGAGGCCTTGCTAGTGAGATTTCATATGGATAATTGATCTATGTCTGTGAAACATATCTCATTCATATCAGTAGTGCAAGTATCCTTAAGACTTGAGATAAGAAGGTTATCTTAATTATGGATCACTATGTTTTGACTCCTATGTTTTATTCCTCCATAGGAGGTGTTCATAACTTGGAGGTTGGATATAATGTGAAGTAGTTAAAGGTATTAATTTATCACTAAAGGATTCACCACCCCAGATTAAATGTAGGGGTTTTATCTCATTGATTTGTGTAATATTCTTTATTCAGGAATCTTTGACCAGAGTAGAATGCTTATTGATGAATGAGTTTCATAAGGGCATTTTGAGAATAAAGATTATGGTTCATGAAACATCAAATTCAGGGCATAATCTAACATACTTTATTATGCATTGAGTTGACATTAATCCATACTCGAACCTAAATGAGATAGTGGATGATGAAAGGAGTTTATTGCATGGAATCTGATATGAAAGGGTTGCAGTCAAACTAATGATCTCTTGACATTTGGGTAGTCATGATATGTCACTAGGCACCAATTATGATTTACATATGATGTTATTAAATGAAATTGATAATAGATTCATATGTTGCCAACATGCCAAGAACCCAAAAGGTCACACACTAAAAGTAGGGGAATGATAATCATGAATGGATTTTGATGAGGTATATGTTTTGTGGTTATAAGATAACCTAGATTTTTCATATTCATTAGAAAGAGTATGAAAAGAGCTTTGATTTGATACCAATATCACTAAAATCTGATGAGTAGAACTCAAGATACAAGTGATTTAAGATGACATGTTATACATACATGGTATATACGGGTTTTTGACGGAATTAATTGACTTAATAGTCAAAATGTGAATGTCACATAACTTATTCATGTATGATAAATTAAATGGAAGTGCACATGATTTTCATTTGTTTCTGGAGGGAAATTTAAGTCAGTCACATGCAAATCACATGCTTTTGCACATGACTTGACTTATTATAACCTAAGCTTAATTAGGGTTATATCATTATGTTTTGGTGAAAACATATTAAGTGACAGAAGCATATTTTGGCAGCCTCTCTTTTCCTTCCACTTTCCAAGAATTTTAAACCACAAGAAAAAGGAAAAAAAATTTGATTTTGATAGAACATCAAGAAGAATTTCTCTTTATGTTTTATTTTACTAGTCTCTAAGTAAAATTAGTAATTTGATTACTAATCATTTTCTTAACTTGTATGGATAGCTTAGAGATCCTCTATCCTTGGGGATTGAAATGTTTAGTACAACTTTTTAGAAGGACAAAGAAAGAAGGAGATCAGCTTATAAGTAAGTTTTTAATCTCTCTTTATTTAATCATCTCTGTATTTGATGTTTTCTCTGTATAAAATTGCTAGATGAGTCTAAATATGAGGTTATCGGTACCTTCATTGTAACTATTATAGTTAGGCTGATTGAATAAGTGGTGGAGTTTAAAGATATCCCTCTCATGACTAGTTTTCAAATTACCATCATTAAAGAGCCTAAATCATACTCATACCAACCGAGTCCTACCATGGAGAAGATGTTATGCAAGATGAACTTTATGCCAGGTAAAGGTTTAAGTCAATACCAATAGGGTTCGGTAGAGTTTGACATCCTTACGGCCATGTGGGAGGAGAGATATTGCATTGGGTTTGATCCTTATACTTCAGATAAACCAAAAGAGTACAAGATGGTTATCTTCATCTAGGGGGAGACACAACACGACCATGCTACCGAGTTATCTAACTTAGATGACTTCTTTGACTTGTAGTTTGCCATCTTTAGTGATGTCTGTGATCTATCAGCCTTGATAGTAGTTAAGAAGACCGTTGCCACTTTATACATTATTAGCCCTGATGATGCTATTTAGATCCTTGGTGATGTTGTTGATCTCACCATTGGCCATCTTGAGCTAGAAATTACCACAATCATTACACTGGGAGCCAAGCTGCAGAACTTGGACATGGAGCACCTGCTGCTTCCAAAGGTCTACGAAGATATCACTACTCTGGTGGATAGTATCTTTGATGAATTATTGTATGAGGATACCGATGTCCTAATTTTTATTTTATTCAATGATAATGTAATCCCATCTAAGTATAATGCAATGAAGAATAACTTTGCTTATATTTGTGATGTATATTCTGATGGTATTGTACATGAACATGAGCATTACATGAGCATTTTTGACATTAACACATCATGTATTGAAAATGTTAACATTAACATAGATGACAAGTCTTGTCTACTCCAGATTGTATTAGACTTAGCCTTTAAAGAGAGAATAGAAATAATTAGAGTAGTAAAGAAGCATTTAAAAGCCTTTGCTCTAGGCTACAAAAACATGCTAGGTGTCAACAAAACCATTAAGGAACACATAATTCCAATCAAGCTTGGATTTAGACCAGTTAAGTAGAAGCTACATCGTCTCTGACTAGAATGGGTCTAAAAGGTTAAGGAGGATGTCCAGAAGTAGTTGGATGCCAAGTACCTTAAAGTGGTCGATTATTCTGAATGGTTGGCCAACATGGTTCCAGTTCTTAAGAAAGATGACAGGGTCAGGGTCTGTGTAGACTATAGGATCTGAATAAAGCATGCCTAAAGGATAACTTTCCATTGCCTCATATTGATGTGCTGGTCGATAGTGCAGTTGCTAGTGATATGTATTCCTTCACTGATGGATTTTCTAGATAAAACTAAATTCTGATGGCTACTGCTGATAAGGTGAAGACAACTTTCATCATAGAATGGGGAACCTATTACTATAAGGTCATGCCCTTTGGCTTGAAGAATGCAGGTGCTACCGACCAGAGAGCTATAATAACCTTGTTGTACAATCTAATCAATATAGAGGTTGAAGTATATATGGATGATATGATGATGAAGTCTACCACTAGAGAAGAGCATCCAGTTACTCTTGATAGATTTCTCACATGGGTTGAGAAGTATGGGCTTATGCTGAATCTAAAGAAGTACACATTGAAGGTGATGTCTGGCAAGCTATTGGGTCACATTTGATGTGTGCCATCATGCATTACATGTTAGATGTTCTTAGGATGTACATTGCATCAAATTCATCATGTTTTGGTTTGTTTATGTTGTTTTTTCTAGAATTTAATATGTGTGCTACATGTGCAGAGTTTAAGGAACAAATAAAGAGAAATTGAAGAATTTTTATGCATGAAGAGCAACTCCATGATTGTAGGATGGAGCTCCATGATCATGACAGAGGGCATGATCAAGAGAAGGTGCCTTGGCAAAATTCCATGATCGTAGCACCTAACTCCACGATCGTGGCATCTAACTCCATTATCGTGGACTTGTAATTATTGGTCATTTAAGGAGGGAATCAAGATTGATACAGGGGGACTACCAGCCATTCATTCTTTCTCTCTAGAGTGTTCTTCTTAGCTATATCTTCATTTTTTCTTGTTTTTTTAAGCTATGAGTGGCTAAGTACTTTATAGTAGGATTTGATTTGTAAAATCCCTTGTTGGGATAGTTGATTATGCTTGTTTAACATTACTATGAATGTTTAATTTAAAGATTGGTTTTTGAAACAAAATCTCTACTTTACAATTGCAACGAGAGTTGGCTTATAGAATACTTGAACATTGAGAGATGTTTAATCCTAAAGATTAGCTTTCTAAATGATTTCTTATGCTCTATAATTGTAACAAGAGTTGAACTATAGAATGCTTATTCATTCTGGTTAGGTAAATGTGTATGAGAGATCTACATGTTCCTAGCTCCTGTATGATGGCTTGATAGTTTCCCTAATTAGAGGACCACGATAGTGACTAAGTGAATCTGAGATTAGAAGGTAATTTAGTTTGTTTTGCCTTGAGAGAGGGTGATCAATGCTTTTAGATATCCTGGATGGTAATAAGCACATGACTGTTGCCTTATCTTAGTAATGATGACTTCAAATCCAGTGTCTCTTGTCATTGTGTTATCTTTTTACCATTAATCTTGTTTCATTCACATACTTGCTTTTGTAATTATTTATTTCCAAACACCAAACCATTATTGTTGCTTAAACAGATTGGAAATCCAAGTAGTGGTGGATAGGCCATTAATCCTCATGGGATCGATATCTTACTATAATTATTTGTATACTTGCAGTGAAGTAGTGATTAAAACTACTGTCATTTTAGGGATGATCAATATTGTCAGCGAGAGAGGTATCAAAGTGGATCCTAATAAGGTAAAGTCAATATATGAGATACCTATTCTCAAAACTGAGACTAAAGTTAGGAGATTCCCGGGATAGCTCCAGTATATTATTTGATTCATCGCCAAGCTCACTACCATGTATAAGCCCATCTTTAAGCTTTTGAGGAAGAACTAACCTTTGGTTTGGGATGAGAACTAGCAATTTGCATTTGAGAGAGTGAAGCATTATCTCTCTAACTTGTCGATCCTACAACCGTCTAGGCTGGGAAAGCCATTATTACTCTATCTACCATTAGAAGAGGAATCAATGGCTGCTGTGATGGCTAAAGAGAACCAAGCTAAAATCAAGCATCCTATCTATTATTTGAGTAAGAACCTGTTGCTAATAGAATGCAAGTACAAAACTATTGAGAAGTTGTGCATGGCTATATTCTGGGTCACCAAACAACTCAAACACTACTTTCAATCATACCAAGTTCAGGCGATCTCCAAGGTTGACCCTATGAAATACTTGTATGAAGCTCCTTCACTGGTAGGGAAGCTTTCCAAGTGGCTGATCCTATTATCAGAGTTTGATGTGTAGTACATCACTAAGAAAGTGATTAAAGGTAAAGTGATTGCCAAATTCTTAGTATCTAGGCTAACGGATGACTCTGAGACCTTTGAGCTAGACTTCCCAGATGAGCACATGGGGGTAATTGATGTCTAGAAATGGAAATTGAGCTTCAATGGCACAATCAATAGAAGAGGTGCAAGTATAGAGTTGTGCTAATAACTCCTAAAGCTAAATTAATCATGCTTTTAAAGCAGCTAAGCTTTTTAGTCACCAATAATATGGCTAAGTATGAAGCATGTCTATTCAAGCTTGAAGCATTGCTAATGATTGGTGCCCAAGATGTGGAGATATTTGATGATTTAATGTTTATTACTCATCAATCCATGGTTAAGTAGGATGACAAAGAAGAAAGGCTTAAGCCTTATGTTGAATACATGAAGCTCATGATTTGCAACTTTAGCTCATGTTAATTTATTCATACTTTACATGATGAGAATCAGATGGCCAATGCCTTGGCCACACTGGCTTCAGTTTATGAATGATCATAGTATCAAGTTCAACCTATATTCATTGAGCAATCCAAGATTCCTTACTATGAAGGAGAATGGGTTATAGCATTAGATCAGTAGGATGAGATTCCATGGTATGCTGATATCATGAGTTTTCTGAGAACTGGTGCTTACCTGGAAGAATCCAATAGAGTTGACAAGCTATCTTTGCACAGACTAGTAGCTAACTTTACCTAGTATCAGGGTGTTTTTTATAAAGAACAGTTAATGGTCTGCAACTTTGATGCATATCGGGGAAGGATATTGAATCAGTCATACATACAGTACATGCTAGTGTATATAGATCCCATATGAATGGATTTTCTTTTTACAAGAAGATCCTATGCCAAGGATATTTTTGGCTTACTATAGAGATAGACTGCATACAGTTTGTATGAAGATGTCATAAGTGCCAGATTCATGGAGATTTGAGTTACATACTGCTAGTTGAATGTAGAATTTGTCTATGCCTTGGCCATTCTTAGCTTGGGGAATTGACATCATGGGTGAGATTCATCCTAATTCTTCTAATGGGCAACGATACATATTAGTGGCTATTGACTACTTCTCAGAGTTAGTGGAGGTAGAATCCTACAATAAATTGGGGGTAAAGTAGGTTGTTAAATTTATAGAAAGAAATCTTATATGCCAATATAGGGTACCACATCACTTGCTGTTTGATAATGGAGTGTAGTTCCAAGTCCAAGTAGTCTACTTATTAGAAAGATATAGGATTGAGCATAACCAATCTTCTTTATATTGCCCTCAAGCTAACAAGGTTGTCGAAGTGGCCAATAAGACAATCAAGTGGATCTTGCCCAAGACAGTGCAGGCTTACAGAGATTGGCATGAGTAGTTGCCATTTGCTTTATGGAATTACATAACTACTCCAAGGGCTCATATGGGTGCCACCCCCTACTCTCTAGTTTACAGGACATAAGCCGTATTACCAATTAAAGTAGAGCTGAAGTCACTTCAAGTTATTTTGGAATCTCAGTTGCCAGAAGCTGAGTGGAAGGGCCAAGTACAAGCACTGGTTATTATTTATGAGAAGCGGCTGAAGGCTCTCTAATATCTACAGCTTTATAAAAAGCACATGGTAAATGCATTTAATAAAAAGGTCAAACTTGTTGCTATAAAGAAAGGTGATCTAGTTTTGAAGCAAGTAAGACTAGCTATCTGTAACCTCTATGGAAAGTTAAGACCAAATTGGGAGGGCCCATTCCTGGTCAAAAAATCTTATCCAAAGGTGTTGTCTGCATTTCAGACTTGATCAACTAAAGAAGTATTTTATCTAGAGTAAAGGGAAAAAAGAAAAAAATTAAAAATAAAAAGTCTGGTGAGCTGAAAACCTACATAGGCAATTCACGCAAAAATTAAGATAAACAAAAAATACTTGCTCAATGAGTTGAAAATCCACTTGGACGGCTCATGCAAAAGTTAGAGCTCTTAAAAGTAAAAGGAGAGCATTAAAATAGTTGGTCAGAAATCTTGTACAAGACTGGTCAATGACAGGGTTAAGTATAATGCATATTGGGAAATTTTTGTGTTGGTTTTAACATTTTTCATATAAATGTATTAATCTCATTAAATGCAAATGGACCACATGTTCATAAACTTAGCCATAAGTAATGCTAGTTTCAAACATGAGGCACTGTCTCTCTATGTTACATGTAATTTTACTACCTAATAATTTCTTACAGTACAGAGCTTAGGCATGGTGCAGTACCCATAGCTTGCACTCCTCATCCATAGCAAACCTAATTCCAAGGATCTCTACTGGCACAGTCCTATGGCAGGGTAAGGTCCTCTCCACATGTTCCAAAAAATGGGGCATCAGTTGTCCTCCTTCAAACTCTGTCAACTGAGAGATAGTATGTCTATGGCCATATTGATGACAGATCCTAGCAGGACTATAATGCATGTAATGCCTAAATCCTGGTAATGGAATATAGTCTGTATACGTCCTCATCGTCACATGTTGTATGTGCCACAACAAATAGGTCCACCTAACCTCGCTCTCCAGGATGGCTTCTATCTACTCAACCTAACCATCGAATGTTAGCATCTTTGCCTCACTGAAGGTTTAGCTCCTCTGTATATGGCTATGAGGTGTGTACCTTTGTAAATCACCCACTTGCAGTGTAAGGATTCCTAGCTTCTCTTGAAGCCAGATTTGTAAACCAAAAATAAAAATAAGAGCTTTCTGAGTGGAAAACCTTGCAAAAGGATGGTTCAACAAAAATTAGAGCGACCCAATGAGCTAAAAACCTAAGAGGGCAATTCTAGTAAAAGTTAGGGTCTAAAACAAAATCAGTAGCCTGATGAGCCAAAAACCTCACAGAAAGGTGACTCATGCAAAAATTAAGGCAGTAATACAACTTGTTCTAAGTTGAAAACTTATAAAGGCAACTTAGAATATTTACCTATAGCAGAAGCAAACTACCACTAAAGTGCCCAGACTATCTCTGCTTCACTGTGTCCAATCCAAGAATTATCTCCGCTACAATCATAAGGAAAGGGGTCCGATCCTACTCCATTTGGTCTATCACTGGCCCAATTAGTAAATCTTTATGGCCAAATGGATCGACAAATAAGAATTGTACCAATAATCCAAATCCTACTACCCTTAGCCATGAGGAGGTAGTCATGGGCTTCTGTCTATACAGTCAAAAAAATAGCAGTAATATCTACAAAGCCTTTTATAGTCAAGAGGGACATCGCTATGGTTAAGCTAATGTCAAAATCCCTCATCAAGTATGATTCTGCCACTCCAATAGGTATGAGTACTATTAACATTATTATCATGTTCCATGTAGCTCTGAGGATAGCAATGAACTCCTCATACATTGGATGCAACTCAACTTGTCTGAACTAAAAGACATAGATCATCAGATCCTAGAATTGTATGGTAGCATACAAGAAAGCATTATTAATTGAGACTTGCTAAAAGGTCTTTAAATGTTGGAGTCCGATCTTGCTTAATTGATTCCACTTGATGTTATCCCACTGATGATAAAGAGTATAAAAAGCAGACAGTGATTATTGAGTCATCGTCTATCTAATTCCTGCACAAAAAAATATGCAAATTATGTTCCGATAGAGAAGCATAAAGCGTGATATTCTTATTGAAGAATAACAACAACAAACAAACAATTTTGGGTTTCCACTAGTAAATCCGAAAGATATAAAGTTGGAGCATTCATCCATATTTAGAGTTTGTACACCATAACCTAGGTGTACTAGGCCCTTATGCTAGGTTGTACTATTCTCACACTCTAATACATAAACTATAGAGTTTCAACACCATGCATATGAGAATTAAGCATCACATCTATTCTAAGCATCATCTTTGCTTAATTGATCCTCTTTTGGACTAAAACTATCTAGAACTTTGATGTTATATCACTCTAAGCATGCCATCAACCGTGTAATCTCTTTGCCCATCTTCTCAGTCATCCGAGCATAATAATTACGATCCTCTTGATCCAAGTGCCTACTTGTTTGTATTAATATAAGCATATAGGAATATAAGTCATACATCAATGTATCACCATCATACTCACAATCATAACATGCACCTACCTGGACACCCAGTATCTTAGAACTGTGATAATGGCGCAGTCCTGTCAAAAGCCTTGTAGCATCAACCATAATATTTCAGGGTACCTACATAAGTTAAACATATGTAAAGACACTAAATTCAGAGGTGTATAAACCATATATACTAATATGAGTGGTGTTTGGCAGATCAAACTCAATCTCATCCCTCGTCAGCACCTAGAAGGATGTCTCAAAAAGGTGACCAGTCTTATCATAGGTGTAGATCAGTAGGTTCTATGGTCATATTAGCTGACCCTCAATAAAATCCTAGGGATACTCATACCCAAGAGGTATATCCAGAGTGCCAGACTCTGATCTGGGTGGAGCTTCCCCAGATCCAGCATTATGAGATCTCTTCGAGGTACTGCCACCTTCGGAACTACCAATAGCTAGAGAACCATTGTGTCCACCTCTACTCCTATAAGTGTCAGCTCTGACTCTAGATCCACTCACTCTATCATGTTGACCTCTACATATGGAAAGCTCTATTGGTCCCAATAACCATATCTGGATGAAAGTGGGGTAGTCTACTGGTGATTCAAATAGGTGCTCTTGCCCTTAAATGCCAGTCAGTACAACAATCACCTTTGGGTCCATGTCAGTACAAAATGCTCATAACATCACTCATGGTGGTACAGCAGGCTCCACACAGCCCTCTGGCCCTAATTGCTAGTTGATAAGATGCTTACCCAAATAGAAGAGTCTAAAATTAGGGTTCTCTAGTAATATGTGATGCTAATCCTTATGTACTGAACTGGTTAGATACTCTGGTCTAGGAAACATGTTACTTCAAGGATATGGGTAACCCTATTCCAATAACAATAGATGGACAAACACCTGCTCAGGTATTTCTTAAACTAATTCAATTCAATTTCATGTTAACTAAATTATTTTATTCTTACTTGATCCTAAGTCAAATTATTGAAATGCTCTCTTAACTCATCCATTATGTAACCGAGCCTCTGACATTGTACACTCCACACCTGCATGTGAGGGAAGCCAAATGGTACTCTCTGCGGAATCTCAGGCTTTGAAAATAGCCCAAACTCATATGCTATGATCTGCAAGATCAATATACATATAGTTAGTAACAAGCTCAACCAATAATGCACCGGTTTCAGCACTGATAGAAGTCTGCTTATAGCCTAAACTCATATGCTTGATAACTTGCCAATAACTTATGAAGCGATCTCCATATTGCCTACTGCAGAGATCCAACCCCTGCATTAAATGGGCTAGATCAATGCTACCACAGTCTAATCTATCGATGATGTCTAGATTATTAGTGTATACTCTAAAACATCATATTTTATTGTATTTAATTGAATGATTTATCAATAAAAGGCATTATTCATTATTCAATTTGCTTGAAAGGTTATTAACTAGATAATGAATTCCAAGATATTGGAATAGTACAAAGGAATTCATAAAGAGTTTATGAAATGAGATTCTTATTGTATGCAAATGTTCAATATCTAAATTATCTTTGATCAATGTATTAATAAGAATGGATATTATTAATGCAGTTAAGATCAATACATGTTATACTTCCTTAAGGGATAATTCTCATCCATCATGACAAGAGTTGTCTAAAGTGAACATGTGGATGAGCAGTTTGGGACTGACTCATTGGAGACCTTGCTAGTGAGATTTCATATGGATGATTGATCTATGTCTGTGAAGTATATCTCACTCATATAAGTAGTGCAAGTATCCTTAAGACTTGAGATAATAAGGTTATCTTAATTATGGATCACTATGTTTTGAGTCGTATGTTTTATTCCTCCATAGGAGATATTCATAACTTAGAGGTTGGATATAGTGTCATGTAGTTGAAGGTATTTATTTATCAATAAAGGATTCACCACCCTAGCTTAAATGTAGCGGTTTTATCTCATTGATTCATGTAATATTCTTTATTGAGGAATCTTTGGCCAGGGTTGAATGCCTATTGATGAATGAGTTTCATAAGGGCATTTTGGAAATAAATATTATGGTACATGAAACACCAAATTTAGGGCATGATCTAACACACTTGATTATGCTTTGAGTTGATATTAGTCCATACTTAAACCTAAATGAGATAGTGGATAGTGAAAGGAGTTTATTGCATGGAATCTAATATGTAAGGGTTGTAGTCAAACTAATGGCCTCTTGACATTTAGGTAGTCATGATGTATGACTAGACACTACTCTTGATTTATATATGATGTTATTAAATAAAGTTTAATAATATGTTCATATGTTGTCAACATGTTAAGAACACAAAAGGTCGCACACTAAAAGTAAGAGGAATGATAATCATGAATGGATGTTGATAAAATAATGTTTTATGGTTATAAGATAACTTAGATTTATTATATTCATTAGAAGGAGCATGAAAAGAGCTTTGATTTGATACCAAGATCACTAAAATCTAATGTGGAAGTTAAGATATAGGTGATTTAAGATGACATGTTCTACATGCATGGTACATGTAGATTTGGACGGAATTAAATTAATTAATAGTCAATATATGATTGCCACATGAATTATTCATGTATGATGAATTAAAAGTAAGTGTGCATGATTGTCATGTGCTTCTATAGGGATTTTAAGTCATGCACATGCAAGTCACATGCTTGAAGTATGTGACATGCACATGCATATGACTTAAGTAACCTAAAACCTAATTAGGTTTTTATAAGTTATCTGACATAAATTTTAGGGTTACAAAAGCATAATTTTATCTACCTCAATTCTCCATCTGACTCCAAGGCATTTGAAGTACAAGAACAAAGAAAACTATTCGGTTTTGATAGAAGATCAATAAGAAAAATTGATTTTTTTCTTTATACTTGAGGATTGAAAAGTTTGCTACAACTTTTCAGAAGGACAAGAAAGAAGGACATCTGCTTAAAAGTGAGTTTTGAATCTCTTCTTTGACTATCCTCTCTGAGTTTGATGTTTTCTATGAATAGAATTGCTAGATTCATTGTAAAATAGAGTTTTAAAAGTTTTAAATTATACCTTCCGCTATCAAACACATTTTCATAAACCAACAGTGGTATCAGAGCAATTTGGTGTTACAATATATGCATATAACACATAAGATTTCAGTTTTTGATTATCATTATAGCTTGTAGAATTTTCAATTTTGAAAAATTTATTGTTTGATTTGGATTGGAAATTTTAACTAATTATTTCTCATAAATTAACTTGTTTTCTATTAAAAAAACTGAATACATATGTAGAAATTTTATGAGATAAAAATTCATATGTTGCACATACTCTTATTGAAAGCCCGAATAGATTTTTATGTTATTCTTAACGTGCTTGCTTGATTATTATGTGTTTAATTATTAAACATGTAATTAATCATTTATTTATTGTGTTCACTTGATTTTAGAGCATTTTGAATGAATTATTATTTGATTTGGATATGATTTTATGGAAATCATGTTCACATGTGCATAAGAAGTCCAATTTTGGTGTATTATGATTTTTCAATATTAATTGCTCATGTTTTTCATTAATTTTTATATTTTAATGTTTTAGACACATTAAAGGTTTCAAAAATGAAATTTTATAAATTTTAGAGATTAATAAGTATTTTATTTGTCACATCCTGAAATGAGCACACATTTTGCATTCATAAGATTGCTTGAAATGATATGTTTTATATATTATTGTTGTGAAAATGATATGAGATTATGATTATGATGATGAATATATGATAAGATTAGAGTATATAACTTTAAAGTTGAAGATTAGAATTTTGACGAAAATCACTAAAACTACCCCTGAACGGCACTAAATCGATGATTTCTATGTTAAAAACATTGAATTTGATAATTTGATTGATTAACTATGCTCAAAGTGCTTGTGTTAACTTAAATGAGATATTTACAAAAGTTAGCAAAACTGAGATTTTGATTAATTATGATGTCATAATTAGGTGATGATGATGTAAGCAAATGAAATGAAATTAATTTTTTTTAGAAAATAAGTAATTATGAATTAATAATGTCTTATTAAGTATATAAAATAAAAAATTTTAAATATTAGAAATGTATAATTCGTATTTTTCATTATGATGTCATAATGATGTTATAAATGACCAAGATGATGTCATAATTGAGAAAATAGGAAAATTAATGTTATGAAAGATAATAAATAGATAAATATGAATGGAAATAGAATAATTTAGAATATATTTTAAATAGAATAATTAAATGGAAGTAGGATTGGTATTTGTAAAAGTGTAAAAGTAATTGGAAAAGTAGTATAGGAAATGATGTTAGTGGATAGAGAGAGAGTGTATGAATATTAATTTAATTGGTTTGGAGAATTGATGGATGGTATTTGTAATAAAAAAAATTAATGTATTAGAGTGTAAATTACTTGATTAATATGAGATTTAAGTTATGATTGGAGGATTTAAAAATAAATTTAAGAAAACATTAAAGTTTAGGGGCTAAAAGGGGTGGTTAGGTGTTCTTTAGGGACCAAAATGAAAATTTTACTAAATGGAATGAATTCAGATAAAATTTCCCCCTCATTTAAACTTCATTTCACTCAATTAATGATTAATTTTCCCATCTGGCAGAAACCCCATCCTCCATATTTCATTATTCTCTCCAAACCTCTCATTTTCCATCTTATCTCTTTCTTATCTTCTTCTTTCATTTCATCACTTATTTTTTCTTCATTTCTTCTTCATCTTTCTTCTAAAACTTCATAAATCTTACAAGTTTTAAGAAAAATACTTAAGTACAAGATAAGATATATCCATTTTCTTCTTGTTTCTTCATGAAAGCACATGTATCCTTCAAGCAAGCAAAAACCACAAGCTCTCCTCTTCTTTTTGCTTGGTTTTTCAAGTTTTAAGCTAATCTAGTGTTGGATCTTCAAGTTGAGGTTGAATATGTGCATGTTTCTTCCAGTAAAAGAGTGACCAAAACTCTTTTCTTAAGGTATTACAAGAGTAAGTTAAAATTTCTTAAGTTTTTAGTAATTTGGTCATAAATTGAAACTTCTATGAACTAAATCTTCTTTCTATGGTTAGATCTAACTTATTTTAGTGCATGAATGTGGGTTAAAGTTATATATCTACAAGGAGGAAGTCAAAAGGTGAAGAATCATACCAAATCCAAAGCATAAGTTCAAATAAGGTCACTTTAAGTGAAGATTTGAGTTATATAGTTTGAAAGGTGAGTTGGTAAGTATGAAATAGTATTAGATCTATGTGATTTGTGAATTTTAGATGGCTTTAAGTTTCTAGCCAAGTGGTATATAGTTTATATGATGAGTTTTGATTTAGATTTGATGATTAGAAGGCTTAGGATTGTAAAGACACATGAAATAAAGTATTAGGTGTTTGTGTGGGTGTATGTGTAATGGTTTTTCACTTAAGCTAAAATATTCAAAGAATAATTTTCTGGTTGTTAAGTTTAAAAAGAGATTAAGATGATAAATTACTAAAAATAGAAGATTAATAATAAAGAGAATAAGAAAACTAAGCTTAAGATGAGTTAAAAATGGATGAATTAAAGCTTATTGTCACTTAAAGAATATATGACTAAATAATTTCGAATTAAATGGTAAAATTTAATTATGAATTAATAAAATTACTTCCAATTAAGGTTAAATGACGTTTTAATGTTAAGTTTATAAAGGATTTAAAGAAATTTGGACTTAAGTAAGCATAAGGTAAACATGTTGATCATGTTAAGGCCTAATTCTCATTACTAATGTGTATGAACTTCAAAAAGTATGAATTATGGAATATATTAAGTTAATTAAATGTTATGACATAAGAATTAAATTTTCAATGAAGGTAATATTAAGAATTATTAAGTTAACATTAAGTAAAATGAGTTAAAGTGGATTCTAGAAGAATTGAAATTTTAAATGCTAAGATTTATGAGTATTCGGCCATATTGAAAACAATGGACAAAATGGATATTCAATTAAGTAAATAAGTGGTATTTTAAAGGTTTAATTAAGTTATAATAAATAGTATCTGTTATATTAATATAAGCCAAAGGAAGTTGATTTAAATTAAGCTTATGATGAGGTATAATTTAATATGTTTAAATATGACTTATAGTGAGTTTAAATTAAGAACTAAAAAGGATATTTAAGTATCATAAGTGTTATTAAAAGTTTATTTAAGTTAATAATGGAATGATAGAATGAGATTAAGTTAAGTTATGATATAAGTAACTTAAGAATGC
>CANYBF010439946.1:0-15129 GCA_948192965.1 Dalechampia spathulata
TACCATTATATATATCATGCATATGATATACATACACCATGCATAAGGTATGCTATCTACAATACACATGCCATGCATATGCCATGACATTCATCACTTCACATATCATGCATATGATATGTCATTCATGCATATGCCTTACATGCGCTAAACACCTAAATGCTAAAATGAACCTAAAACGTTAACGCATAACGTCATACGCTACTTGCTATTATATGTGCTTACGTATTAGGTTGCCATATCATGCATATGGTATGTCATTCATACTCACATGTCATGCATATGCCATGTTACTTTGATCGCTATATCACATGTCATGCATATGTCATGCCATCTAAATGTCATATAGCTTTATATGTCATTTTTTTTACGTGTAACCTTGCAACGCCAATCCACATAACGCGCTATGTGCTTACATTTACGCTCGCTTGCTTGCCTGCTTAGGACAATTAATCCCAACTAAAATGGTAAAATCGATCTTGGGAACTCATAGAATAGATCTCCACCACCCGAACCCAATCTCTGAAGGGTTTAACTAGCACTCATGCTATGGGTCGGTTGGACCAATCCGGAACCATCCGGTGGCGACTTCTTGCGACTCTTTCGAGTCTGTATCATTCCCTAAGGGAACCCCTTAGGAAGACTACACTTTCGCTCTAAGTGCGGTCCCCGGTCCGTGACTTTCGCAAGCCTCGCTCTGGGCCCCGGCAGAAACTGACGCTCACAGCATCACTATGCCATGTCATGCATATGCCATGTCATTTTACTATGCCATGAATTATTATATCATGTCATGCATATGCCATGTCATTTTAATATGTCATCATGTCACATGTCATGCATATGTGTCATATAGCATTATATGTCATTCTACGTGCAACCGTGCAACGTCAAATCGCCTGTCACACTGTGTGCTTACATATATGCTCGTATGTTTGCCTGCTTAGGATAATTAACTCCAACTATAATGGTAAAATCAATTTTGGAAACTCATAGAAATAGATCTCCACCATCCAAACCCAATCTCCGAAGGGTTTAACTAGCACTCATGCTATGGATCGATTGGACCAATCCAAAACCATCCAGTGGTGACTCCTTTGCAACTCTTTCGAGTCCGTATCATTCCCAAGGTAGCCCCTCGGGAAGACTATGCTTTCACTCCAAGTGTGATCCCCGGTCCGTGAGCATCATAAGCCTCGCTCTAGGTGGTAGGCAGAAACTAGCACTCACAATAGGTTGTGCCTAATAATAATTAAGTAGTGAAATGAGATCGATAGGCAATAACAAAGCTTGGTTGAATATAAATGGACCTGAATAGTTATTATTGTATATTTTGGTTATCTTCCATTATTGGAATGATATTTTTATATGGAAATGGAAGTGAAATGCTATGGAAATGATGTTAGAGAATGCTTATTAATGTGATGATGTATTTGATGACTTTGAGTTATGAGTTAGTTATTAACCATGAATTAATTATTGAGCATGTATTGAATGATGTATTATGATGAGTCATGCATTTTATCTAATAAACATGATATATGGTGGAGGAATAAGGGAGGTATTATGATCAATAATGGTGGAGGAATAAGGGAGGCATGAATGTTACATAATTGATGGAGGAATAAGGGAGGTGAATATGTATTGGAAATAAAATAAATGTGAAATGGAAGCCAGTAAATATTGTGCATAATCAGAGTAGATGAAGTGAGCAAATTGAGATTGCAAATGATGATGAACTAAGAGAGGAGACATGATGTATATAACACATACATTGGCATCATGTATAATGAGCATTTAACTCATTAGGCATATAAATGAGACATGAAACAATGTTGTTATATAACTTTATGTTTGTTGTAAGGGAACTATAGAATGGGATTGTATTTTTAGTTATTGTATGATGAGAATGAAGTGAATAAGTAATGATTTAGTGCATGGTGATGATTGAAGTTATTGATGAGTTATGAAAATATATATAACAGACAATTAATTATGCTTATCTTAATACATAGTAACTATATGCTTTATAGATTATTAATGTTAACCTTTTCTGTAATGTGGCTAATACCATTGCGTAACTTATAGTCATGTTCACTTTTATTTAGGCACCATAGAGTTTTATACTCAGTGTTTATGTGTTGATAAATGCAGGCCCGAGTAGTTAGTTGAGGGCAAGATTGAAGAACACCACTTTGGGCAAGGTCTTATTGAATTTGTTTATGCAACTATCAACTTTTAAGTAACATTTATAAGTAATATATGTTCAAACTTGATTGTGATTGTAAATATTGAACGTTTAATGGTGTATATCTTTATCAGCACTTAATTAAAGTTTATTATGTATAGGCATGTCTTAACAGATGATTAATATGAATGGTTATTGAAATATTTGAATCATTCATATGATTTGAATGGTAGATCACCTTGTTGTAAAGAGAATTTCTAGATCCCTTGTAGGATGTTTAATGTGTTTCGGCATGAGAGTGGGATGTATTAACCTTTCTACAGGAGCATATGATTTGTTTGGGTGTCACATTTAACTCTTGTACTTTATTCCTCTAGAGGAGGCATTTATAATTGGGAGGTTGAGTATAGTATGAAGTAGTTGAAGATATTTATATATCAATAGAGGATTCACTTTATATATCAATAAAGGATTCATTAACCTAATTTAATTATAGAGGTTTTATCTCATTGATTCATGTAGTAATCTTTAATTCATGAATCTTTGCCTTGAGTACAATGCCAAGTAGTGAATATACTTCGTAGGGGCATTTTGGAAATAAAGATAATGGTACATAAACCATCTAGTTTAGGGCATGATTTAATAAACTTGATCATGCACTAAGTTGATATTTTTCCAAACTCAAACATAAATAAGATAATGGATCATGAAAGGAGTTTATTGCAACAGTATTTGATATGAAAGGGTTGTAATCAAACTAATAACCTCTTGATATTTTGGTAGTCATTATGGTATTACTAGACACCACTCTTGAATTACATATGTTATTATTAAATGAGATTTAATAATATTACAATATATTACCAACATGTGATATTATTACATATTATAAGATAACTTAGATTTTCATGTCTGTGAGATATAGCATGAAAAGAAGTTTGATTTGATACCAAGATCATATAAGTCTGATAAGTAGAACTCTAGAAACACATGATTTAAGGTTGCATGTGTAATGTATATGTCATGCATGACACATGAAAATGACTTTAAGTAAAGGAGGAGGGTCATGTAATTATCACATGACTTATTAGAGTTTTAGATATATTAAACGCATTATATGTTGATTAGATTAAGTCACTTCATATGTCATGACACTTAAGCTTAGATGTCATATAAGCCCTATTATTATTATAACATAATTTTAGGCTACAAAATCATTACACTTCTACATATCCTCTCTAATTCTTGTTCCTTTTACAAAAAGAAAAGAAAAATCCAAATTAGAAGAAAAGGATTCAAATTCAATAAGAGCAAACTAAATAAAACATCCATTCATCTAAATATCCATTCATCTCTTTCTCTTTTAGCTTTTATGCCTATTAGTTTTTGAAATAATTTTTATAATTTTGATTACTAATCTATTTTCACTTTATTGTATAGATAGTTTAAAGATCCTTTATATTAAGGATTAGAAAAGTTTGCTATAACTTTTCTGATGAATAAGAATGAAAGAGATTAATAATTATGCAAATATTATTAAACCAATTGCAATATTTTCTCTTAATGGTTGTGTTTGAATGATTTGGTTATAAGATCCATTTGAAAATTATGTTTTGTAAAATTTTTAAATTATATTTTTGCTACTAATTATGCTTTAACCAATAATCAACATAACTTTGAGTCCTACACCCTTTTTTATTGATTACACCATCAAAATGCAATCATCACTTTTAAGTGTGAACTGCCTCCAAGTGCTCATAGAGGAAGTTCAATTTAAATGTCTCTAAGTCATCCACTAGCCTAGATGCTAAGAATTTAGTAATTATTTTTCCTTTGATTACTTTCTTAGTGACATATTGCACATTAAATTTTGATAGCATGATTAGTCATCCAGAGAGCTTTCCCACCAATGAAGGAGCTTTATGTAAGTGCTTCATAGGGTCTTCGAGCTCATCTGAGTCAATGAGGTCATGGATAACCTACCTGAGAGAATGGTACTCATCAATGCTTTAATTGTAGTATTGATGGTAATCATAGTAGGTTTTGGTATCTATTATAGTTAAAGGTGGTGTTTGAAATTTTGGTTTTAGGGACTTGATGAGTTTGACTTTAAGGAGAAAGTTGAAACCTTAGAAAGTGGCATTCTAAGATTTAAGAATCTTTAAAGTTGGTTAATGTTTTAAAGGATTTAGAATGGTAGTTGTGAGCGCCAGTTTCTACCACCATCCAGAGCAAGGCTTGCAAAGCTCACGAACCGGGGACTGCACTTAGAGTGAAAGCATAGTCTTCCTGAGGGGCTACCTCGAGGAATGATACAGACTCAAAAGAGTAGCAAGGGAGTCACCACCGGATGCGGATTGGTTCAACTGACCCATAGCATAAGTGCTAGTTAAACCCTTCAGAGATTGGGTTCGGGTGATGAAGATCTATTTCTATGAGTTTCCAAAATTGATTTTACCATTATAATTAGAATTAATTATCCTAAGTAGGCAAGCATACGAGTGTATATGTAAGAACATAATGCGACATACGATTTAGCATTGCACGGTTGCACTTATAATAGCATATAATGCTATATGGCATTTGGATGACATGGCATATGCATGACATGTGAAGTGAATGATATAATAAAATGACATGATAACATGACATATGTATGACATGTGAGATGGATAACATGACATGTGTATGACATGTGAAATGGGTTACATGGCATATGTATGACATGTGAAATGAATGACATATCATATACATGGTATGACATAGTAATAATGATATAATAACATGGCATGTGCATGACATGTAAGATGAATGACATAGCACATGCGTGACATATGAAGTAAATGACATGGCATATACATGACATGTGAAATGAATGACATATCATATGACATGTGAGATATGTGAAATGACATGGCATATGTATGACATGGTTTAGTGATGTGTATATGAATTAGCATTCAACATGGCATATGACGTGGCATATGATATAGCATGTGACATGACATGGCATAATGGCATAGTAGTTTGGCATGGTATATCAGCATATAATATGAAAAATAGCATGTATTACATAGCATATCAGTGTATTTGGATTGTGTTGGCATACAAAATATGTGTTATGGCATGGCATAGAAGTGTGTGATGTGGCATGTAACATGGCATGTGACATTATATAGCATATATATTTTAGCAAATATAATAAACCATCCATGAAATAAAATTATGAAAGGCTGGTGAAAGGGATAGATGAATTAGGGGATACACACGGGATTTTGGGGATAAATTATTACAAACCAAGAATAATTCTATCATATTACACAAAATCTTCATGTATACAACATTCTGGGACGTTAAGTAACGTCCCCTCCTCCTCGGGTTGCATGAGCCAAAAATGCACGAGTGAAAATGCATTATAAACAAAATAAATTCATTAGTAGCAAATGAATTTAAGACTTATTTGACTAATTCAATGCCACATGAAAGCATGAACCAAGAGTCAAAGTCCAATTAATTATATGGCAAGAATCAAGTGAATTAACACGAGTTGGATGGTGAAAATTAAATAAATAAAAATTATTTTAAGCAAAATTATTTTCAATTGATCATGGAAAATCAAATGGGAATTGCTAACATCACATAAGGTAATTGGAGATAGCAACTCAACTAATTTGAATCCAATCCTATCAAAAATCACATTTTAACAAGTCAAATAAGCATTTAATCGATAAAAATTAATTTTCAGGCTAAAATTAATTAAATGTGATTAATTTATAATAGATCCAATACATTTGAGTTAATGCCAAACATCAAATGTTACTGGAATCATCAAACCAAGCTTGAAAACGAGTGAAAATGCATTTTTTTTGGAAAATTTTCAAGGAACATGCGCAGCATGTAGTGTTATATGCGTAGTATGTAGTGCTATATGCACAGCATGTAGTGCTATATGCGCAGCATATAGTCTATGTGTTGCATACATAGCATGATGTGTGCCATATGTAGGGAGTAAATCTACAGGAAAATCAAATTTATTAGCATAAAAATGATCTACAGACAAAATACAGCAACTTTAATGAAGATAGTACCTCATTTTGAGCACAAACAAGCGTTCGAATCACAAATCCATCAAGTAAATGTGCATTTAACTTGAACAAACAATTTTAAGGCTAAAATCAATTAGATCTAGATAATATTTGATAGATCCAAAACATTGAGACTATGGAAAAGCTATTAATGTCACTGGAATTGTCAAATCTGAAGAAGAACGAGCGAAAATGGAAGTGAAATTTGATTTTATATGAAATCAGGGACTTATATGCGCAGCATATAGGCTTATGTGCACCACACATAGGCTGTGTGTGGTACACATAGGTGTATATATGGTGCACATAGCAGAGGAAATTGAAGGAAAATTAAGTTTTTCAGCAAAAACATGATCTATGGACAATTTCCAGCAAGTTTAATGAAGGAAGCACTCCATTTTAAGAATGAACGTGTGTTCAAATCAAGTAAATGAGTATTTAACTTGAATACTTAATTTTAAGGCTAAAATTAATTAGATCTAGAAAATATATGATAGATCTAGGATACCAGAAGCATGAACAAGCCTCTAATGTTGCTAGATTCATCAGATTGGGGGAAAAAGTGAGTGAAAACGGGAGAAAATATGCATTTTCTGGAAAACATGAGGCCTATATAGGCATCTATGTGCCACACATAGGCTAGATGTGGTGCACATAGGTCTATGTGTGGCGCACATAGCCTGGAAAATAGAAGAAAAATGAAGGTTCTCGATAAAAAACATGAAATCCAGCTCGGATTTAGGTAGATCGAAGCTAGAAACACGTAGTTTTGATTACAAAACAGCATGAGTAATCACTAAACAAGCATGATTGAAGCCAATCCATAAGAAATCAAGCCAAAAATCAAAGATTTATGCAAAAATAGGAAGAAAACAGAGGAAAAGTAGCATTTTCACTCACCACAGTAGGTTTTTCTTCAATATCTTGCTTTCCAAACGTGTTTAGGATCCTAACCAGAGTTGATTTGTCTCTAAATCCTAAAAAATTTACTTAATTTTATGTTTAATTAAGTTGAGTGTTGATTTTAGTAGAGTTTTAGCCATTTTTAAGCAAATTTCAGACCATTTTTCATGAACCCAAGACTCATATTTATAGTGGAAGAGGTTAGGGTTTGGAAAATCTAATTTTCAAAGTGGGATTTGAAATTTTTAGGCTATATATGTGGCATATAGTGCTATGTGTGCTACACATAGCCTATATACGTAGCATGTAGTGCTACATGCTACACACATAACATTTTGACACGTCACGTGAGGCCCACTGTGGCTACATCAGGAGGTGTGCCCCATGTCCAATAAGCATCATTTCATGCCCTAAGACATTGTATGATGTGGAGTATGTTAGATTTGGTCCCAAGAAGGCTCCCGACCAAACGTTTTGTTTTGCTATATGCAAGCGTATAATGCTATATGCTATGCATATAGCATTTTACCCCTATACGCGTCAGCTTGCACGAGCAAAATGTAACATGCGTTGCATGTCAAACAAGCATCATTTGGTATTTTAAGATGTTGTGCTATATGGAGCATGTTAAATTTGGCCTAAAAAGTAGGCCCCACCAAATGTCTTCTTTTGCTACATGCTTAGCACATAGTGCTACATGCTACACATATAGCAATTTGCATGCTATACGCGCCACTTTGTATGAGCAAAATGTAACATGCTCCATATGTCAAATAAGCATTATTTGATATTCTAAGACATTGTGTTATGCGAAGCACATCGGATTTGGCCTAGAAAGTGGGCCCTACCAAATGTCTTTTTCCACCATATAGTACGCACATAGTACTATACACCACATGTGTTATATTTATGTATTTCACCTTGTTTGAGCAAAATGTAAAGTGTTCTACATGCTTAGAACACTCAGAGAAGGTTCAAAAGCATGTTTGTAAATCGGGGTCAACCTTGGGAACCAGCATTGAGCCGAATTAACAAAAACCTAAGATTGCACAAAGGTGAAAAGTTAGGGTCAACAGTAGTTATGTTTTGATGTGTAGGTTATGGTTTAATGTGTATGGATTTGTGTTATGTTTGTTTGGAGGTTATGGTTTTGGGTTTGGTAAAGAAAGGCTTTTCTTCTTCAACCCCTCTATTTGTTTAATCCTTTGGTCAATTGAATAGATGTCTTCAAAGGTGTGGAAGTTTAATACTTTAACTTATCTTAGTATATTGGTAGAGAATCCATGATAAGCTTGTTGATCATGTCTAATTCTAATGGCTTTTATTTAATAAGAGCCACCTTATCCATCCACCTCTTAAAATAATCCATAAAAGATTCATTGTACTTCTATTTAACCATCTCCATATCAACTAAAGTGACATCAAACTAGGACTTAAGCTTATATTGCTTGTAGAAGGCAATGTATGTTGGTTAAATGTATTTGGCAGTAGAAGATATAATTTAAAACTTTTAAAACACATGATTTCATTGGATCTAGCAATTCCATTCATAGAACACATCAATTATAAAGAAAATTATCAAAGAAGAGATCAAAAACTTACTTTTATGCATATCTCCTTCTTTCTTGTCTTTCTGAAAAGTTGTAGCAATATTTTCAATCACCAAGGTAGAGGATCTCTAAACTATCCACACAAGCAATAAGAATGATTAGTAATCAATATTACTTGTTTTGTTTTTGAGACTAGTAAAACAAAACAATAAGAATGGATGAAGAATAAGAATGAATTTGATTTTGCTTCTTGATCTTCTATCAAAAACTGAATTGTTTCTCTTGTTCTTGAGCTTTGAGTGGCTTAGAATCAATGGAGGAAGGAGGCAACCAAAATATGCTTCTGTATTTTTCTTTTTGTTTTCACCAAAACATAATACTATAACCCTAATTAGGTTTGGGTTTAATAAGTTAAGTCATGTGCACGTCACATGCTTCTGGCATGTGACTAACTTAAATCTCCTTCCTAGAAGCACATGATAATCATGTGCACTTCCTTTTAATTCATCATACATGAATAAATTATGTGACAATCACATATTGATCATTAAGTTATTTAATTTCGTCCAATTCCGTATATACTATGCATGTAAAACATATAATCTTAAATCACTTATATCATGAGTTGTACTCATCAGATTTCAATGATCTTGGTATCCAATTGAAGCTATTTTCATGCTCTTTCAAATGAACATGAAAAATCCAAGTTATCTTATAACCATAAAACATTATTTCATCAACATCCATTTATGATTATCATTCCTCTTACTTTTAGTGTGTGACTGTTTAGGTTCTTGACATATTAGCAATATATGAACATATTATTAAACTTCATTTAATAACATCATATGTAAATCAAGAGTTGTGTATAGTCACACATCATGACTACCCAAGTATCAAGAGGTCATTAGTTTGACTACAACCCTTCCATATCAAATTCCATACAATAAACTTCTTTCACCATCCACTATCTCATTTAGGTTTAAGTATGGATTAATGTCAACTCAATGTATAATCAAGTGTGTTAGATCATGCCCTAAATTTGATGTTTCATATACCATAATCTTTACTCCCAAAATGCCCTTATGAAACTCATTCATCAATAAGCATTCTACTCTTACCAAAGAATCTTAAATAAAGAATATTACATGACTCAATGAGATAAAACCCCTACATTTAATCTAGGGTAATGAATGCTTTATTGATAAATAAATACCTTCAACTACTTCACACTATATCCAACCTTCAAGTTATGAATCTCCTATGGAGGAATAAAACATAGGAGTCAAAACATAGTGATCCATAATTAAGATAACCTTGTTATCTAAAGTTTTAACGATACATGCACTACTGATATGAGTAAGATGTACTTCACAGATATAGATTAATCATCCATATGAAATCTCACTGGCAAGGTCTCCAATGAGTCAATCTCAAACTACTTATCCATATGTTCACTTTAGACAACTCTTGTCATGATGAATGAGAATCATCCCAAAAGAAAGTATCACATGTGCTGATCTTAACCGCATTAATAATATTCATTCTTATTAAAATATTGATTAGGGATAATTTAGATATTGAATATTTACATATAATAAAAATCTCATTTCATATACTCTTTATGAATTCCTTTGTACAGTTCCAATATCTTGGAATTTATTATTTAGTTAATAACCTTTCAAGTACACTGAATAATGAATAATGCCTTTTATAGATAAATTGTTCAAGACAATAAAATATGATGCTCTAGAGCATACACTAACAATGTAGAGTGGCTTCCATTTGATCATGGTTGCCTTGTTAAGATTATGATAGCAAACCAATATTGGTCCCTCTAGTGAGATGAAGAAGAGTTGAATTATCTACTCATCCAATAGGTTTGTGGTGCTCATCATTATAGTATAGGTCTTCAAATGATTCTTTATATCCCTAACCCTATTGTACTTAGGAATCTTTAAGAGTTTAAACTTGGCAGGTAACCTCTTGATTGCTTTAATTGAGAACTCATCAGACAAGATCAAACCTGATGCCCTTAGTCTTAATGATGGACCACAACTGCTTAACATTTTATTCTAGTATAGAAGTTTCAAATTTATAGATGTCATGCATCTAGATAAGAGTGTCATCATCTATCTACATATCATATAAATTAAGGACCTTCCCCTTATCCTTGATTGGAGCTAGCAATGAAATCTGCAGGGCTAAGGGCACCCTTAATTTCTTATCGTAGGAGGGCTTTCAAGTTAGTAGAGAGCATCTTCTCCATCAAATGATCAATCATAGTTTGCACTATAATGAGTGATCAAGCCCTATGGTCAATTATAATTAGTGATTGTTATTCACATGGGCTCAACTTCTTCATGGTGATTTATTGGGGCTTGATAACATGCTTTTAAGGTTAAACCTTTTTACTTGTTTTAGGAAAGCTAAATGAAGTTTAAAATTTAAAGTTGAACAGATTATTGAAGATGAGTGTGGGGGGGTTGTTCAGTGTGTATTTGATGGTTATAAAGGTAATCTTGCTTTTATTAATTTTATGTTGCTCCTTTATAATGCTAACAAGATTTGATAACTTAAAATAGATCTCAAGTTAGCAATTTTTTGGAATGCATTAAGCCCTTAAAAATAAATTGAAATCATTCAATCTATGTTAGTCATTAATTAGATAAAGTTAAGAGAGAAGAAAATTATGTTAAAACTCAATAAAAGGTGAGAGTAAGAAGAAGCATATTGCTTTTAAAGGTTTTAGGTTAATTAGCTTTTAGTTGGTGATAACAATAACTAATTTTTCCATATAACTACTAACTATCAATCTTAGGTGAATTAGATTTTGAAGCTTAAAATGGAGGATGGACATTGGCTTGATAAAGAGGACTAACTTAAGACTTATATTTTAGATGATTTTCAAAATTTATCTAATCAACTTGCTTAGGATAGTGAAGCCATATTATCTTGTATTAACCTAGTTACTAATGAAGAAATCAAGGGACTAATTTCTAGTCTTAATGCTTATAAAGTTCTAGGGTTATATGGTATCATAAAATATTCCATAAACATTATTGGGATATTATTAGCAATTTTATTCCATTTTGTAATGAAGTAATTCTTTTATTCAAATCATGTGGTTTTAGATTTCAACTACATCAATATGGTTTTGGTTCTAAAGGTATAATTTCTTGAATCCGTTAAGTAGTATTGACCGATTAGCTGTTGTAACTTTATCTATAAAATTATTTATAAACTCATGGTTAACCAATTTAAGCCTTGGATGGATAAAATTATCAACTCTTCATAAATTGCTTCATTACAAGCTGAACCATTAATGATAATGATTTACTCACATATAAGATATTTCATGCTATGAGAAATAATCAATATCCTAAGAAATTTTCAATGGTCTTAAAGCATATGACATGGTAAGTTAGGACTTTTTACATTAAGTCTTAATGAAAATAAGGTATAATCCTAAATTTATTAACTAGATTATTAAATGTATTACAATTATGAAATACTATATTATAAAGAATGGTTTGCCTACCTATTTCTTTTCCCCATCAAGGGGTATTCATTAGAGTGATCCCTTGTCACACCCATACCCGGTGTAACATGCTCCCGTAGCATAATTAATAACCTCCTAAGAAAGGAAATCATTAATTACACTACAAGGGATGCATAATTTTTTTTCTACTATATAACATCTATTTAATTATCATTGCATATATGCTTGAATACTTTGGTAATCTATAAACATTAATTACGTTTCATACATAATATAATATTCACCACCCATACATGCTTATGTTATTATACATTATTATCATATTCACATCGGTGAGTTATAATGATTTCATATAATTATACATTACAAACATACCATAATAAGTATTACTGTCAAATGAGTAATGAAATATGCTACATAATGAGAAACGACATCTTAGAGTACGTTATGAAAGCCCAAACTGCATTTAGGATAGGGCTTTACGAAAGAGCCAACCTGAGCCAACTGTAGATCAACTATCCTTGTCGCTCCCCGATTGAACTAGGTTATGCATTCATCAAATGACAAACACTGAGTATATAATTCAGTGGTGCTATAAAAATGAGCAAATGACATTAACACGTATCAAAAATAATATCAATGTCAAATCATAGTAATTTGTAAAAAGTAGTACAACTATATCATATAGTGCCATTTTACATCACTCGTTAGCTAATAAAAGCAACACATATTGCATATAGTAATATTCATAAATTACTATTTATAAGTTACTATTCATGAGTTACTATTCATAAGTTTCTATTCATAAGTTACTATTCATCATGTACCTATGGATAATCATTAACTTCTGTATTTACGACATGCATAAATGATAATGTATGTCTGTGAGAATGCAACCATGTTATGCACTCTCCCTCTAACTCTTTATAACATTTTATCTCATTCTGTAATATTGCACAATTCCTTTTTCGTACTGGGTCCCTCTAGGTACCAGTACTCAACTCCCGTAAGAGGCCAAATATAAGTATAACTGTAGGGTTCTGTGAACCTCATCTCCCTTAGGAGAGACATTATATCTATATGGTTCCTTCGTGGGAATCCATTAATTATATGACCCAATATGTTTCTTTTTCTGTAACATCTCTTTTCCTTTCTCTTATCCACCTTAGAACTTTTCTGTAATATCATGAATATCTTTGTATGCTTGAATGCATCATGATGAATCATATGATTAATGAGTTCATGATCGTGTATGACAATGGTCATATGATGTCTTTGCCCATACACGTCCCATTCCATCAGTACGATAAACGATTAATTAGAAAACATCAATTCAAGACCTTAAGTAAGGTCATGAAAAGGAAAGCATAAACCTGCTACTAATTTGCCCTTATCTGCAACTTGGGTAGGAGTATAGAATTTATTATCGAAACCTGCAACATTTCAATTTCATATCCACTTAGGAATCATATTCATATTTTCCAAACAATTATCATGCTTAGAAAGCATCCAAGTACTATTCCATAGCATTCTCTTTCAAAGCATTTCATATATAACATTCCAAAGATAAATACATACATAAGTTATACTTAAGTGTATTGATATGTAAATGATATATTTGACAAGTACTTAAAAAGTTTAGGATTGTTTATATAGGTATACTATTCATTTGATAAGTTACTATTCATTTGGTCATTTTCTATTTAACTTACTTTATACTTTACATTCTTTTTATTTTTGATGTATAATGAAATGCCTAATGATTTCATATTTACATTATGATATATACTTCTTTAATGTCCCTTAATAGAAGTATAAGATCACACATTTAAGGATTTAAAACAAAATTGCATAATAAATTACTTTAGTATAACTCATGCATGCATTTTAAGTTCACACACATTCTGCCTTATAGAATAGATCTTATTATACAAGCATTTTGACTAAGCAAATGACCTTTAAATTGAGTGATTTTTAAACCATTAAAACTAAACTTAAATATCTTTCCAACGATATATTATATGCTCAAAAATTCAATTGTTAAGGCCTCCAAACATCAAATTAACGAATGTGTATCAATTCTGCTAAATTTCTGCTCAATTGTGACATCCTAAATAACGTGGCATTTCGGACCAACAAATGACTTTAGAAATTTTTAAATTAGTATCATTGGAAAGTAGACTCAAAGATATTTCCAATGGCATATTATTTGTTCCATAATTCTAAGGATAAGGTGGTTAAAACGTAATTACCGTAAACCCTTAACTCTGCCTCTTTTGAAATTTCAGTTTCGGCAGATCATGTGCACCTCATTTATATACCTCATTCATTGTATTCAATCACCTTAAAACCTTACCACTTGCACATAAAATTACCTTAAAATGTCATAAAAAATACCAAATCAAAATTTCCAATGTTCATGCATTGAATTATCATATTAAGGAGTCATTAACACAAGCACACAGATGTTGTCTTCTAAGTACCAAAATGCATAACTTTTGCAATTCCAATCCAATTGCCTTAAAACTTTGCTTTCTTTATCCTAACACCATAATTATTCATTTCCATATAGAATCTAATGATTTAATGCATTATACCAAAATTTGGTAGCCATATACACAAGTTCATATTTTTAGGCAGCAACCATTTTTCATACAATTCTCACATTCCAATCCACTTTTCATGCATATTATTTCATCTTCATTATATTTCCCTAATTTACATCACACACATATTACACAACATTATAAGAGTCCTTTCAACATAGGTCATCTAGGGTTTTTGCTCACATCAATTCCATACATGAAATTTTTGAAAAATTGCATCAAACATGCTAAATCAAGTGTGCTTGACAACATTCCATCATCAATTTGATAAAATCCATGCATAATCTCCATGACC
>CANYBF010440055.1:0-10284 GCA_948192965.1 Dalechampia spathulata
TGACCAAAATGATGATGAAAATAGATAAAATCATGCAAAAACATAGCAAAGTACAAAATATAACAAATATCAAATGCAATGGGATGAATGTTATGCAAATGCATGTAAATGATGCAAAAGATATAAAAAGTTGGGCATAAAAGATATAAAGTATAGCTTAAAACATTAGGAAAATATAGTATATAAAATGTGTAACAAGATCCAATATTTTTCATTCTCATCTTCTTTCCTTCCTATTTTTGCCTAAATTCAAATGCAAGGTGAATTTCAATGAAACTCCATCAAATAAGGAACAAATCTTCAAAAAATGAAAATGTAATTCCATAACAAATCTTTATATTTTATTTCCTTTTATCAAGTAAATTAAATCAAGAAATTCAAATAGAAAAATTTTTACAAAAATAAACTCATAAAATTTATTAAAAAATTTAACAATTTTGTTATTCATCAAAATAGGAATGTAACCTCGAGCTAATATGTTATCTTTGCGATTCTAAAAAGTATCTAACACATGTTTTCTTGTTTTGTCATAACGAAAGATCTTGATAGAAGAAATTCTTTCAATGTTCCACAAATAGATTGTTTAAATCTTGTAAAATGTATTTAAAAATTTATCAATTTTATTAATTATAAAATGAAAATATTTCCTTAAATTCAAAATTATTATATTAGGAATTGTTTGAACTTCACCCGCTTATTCTATATCCGAATGGAAGGCATTTTGATTTGTTTGTTTGTTTGTGAGAGGTTACAATATTAGACAAGTTTGATCAGTTTTAGACTAAATCCATCAATTATATTATTAATAATATCACAACTCCTAATACTATTCTTAAATATCATTTGGATGTTTATTTAAAGATATGAAACCTGATTTCATATTTAATTTAAATTGAGATTAAAATATTTATTAGATCTTAAATATTATCATTTAATTGTTAAACATGTATAAATAAAGTTTAAAAAGACTAGTAGAATTTATTTATATTTAGATCTTGTTTGAATTAAATGAATTCAAATTTTTTTATTATTTTTAAATTCAATAGATCATATTCCTTTACGAATAAAAAATGCTGGAATTTGAATTTCAAATTCCATCAAAATGAAATAATTCAAACGTATGAAACAATTTAACATTTCTCATATTGTTTTATTCTTTTATAATCAATAACAAAATTTTAAAAATATGTGGATATTTGAATTTTATTATCTAAATTTCTTTAAATCAAAGGACACTAATCCATGGGGACTTATTCTAATTTTTCATATATTATAAGAATTTGGGGTAAGTATTGGCGAATGATGGTGGGGGCAGTAGACTTGGCATCTATATAAAGTATTAGCATAATTAAGTAAACTTGGAAAGTAATTTATGATTAAAATAGAAACCTCAAGTAATAATCAAAGATGGTTGACGCTGGCATGTCAGAAGCAACAGGAGGCCGCAGGTTGTTAGGGTCCCTATGTATGATATAGAATAGGGTTACCGGTGGTTTTGAAGTTGGCTGACCTTAAATTACAGAATGAGTTGACTTGGAAGTTGAAGCATCAATCATTTAGACTTCTTACTTGTTTCGATCAATTGGTGCGGGAATGCCTCACTCGACCGAATGCAATTGAATGTAATAAAATATATTAACAATTAGACAATTTTAAAGAACAGGTCAACTTGATGTTATTGAATATATGTACTTTTTAAAATGATTATTCATATTATATTTAAAAAATGTGTATAATTTAGGCTATTAACAGATACTCTTCAAGACCCATCTTTTTCTTTTTTTTTTATATGATTAACGTATTGATTTAAAGTCCTGATTATCATTAATTATTTAGTAAAGATATCTAACAATTTATTTTTAATTTATTTTAACAATTCTTTAAGATATGATCGTGATTATTCTTTATTCTTCGTTACTTCTTCTTGAAAAATTATAGCATTTCTTTCAAATTTCAATGATAAAAAAAGAAAAAACTAAAAAATAATTTACTGATTTTTTATTTGAATTTGTGTATGATATTGTATTTGGGTTGATAAGAAAAACATTTATATATTTTTTTTGAATTAATGTGATGTAAAATATTAATTCATTTTTCTTAGTGTAGAACATAAATCATAAAATGACTAAAATGTTGGGTTGGTGCAGCCTCAATTGGCAACAATATATCTACGCAGGCAATGCAGTTGGAAGATCTACATGCAGCTGGGTGAAGCAGAGATGTTGTAGTTTTAATCATTGAATCCAAAGCAAGATCAGAAAATAGCTCAGTGCCAGACTCCAGCAATTTACGTCATCCAAGTGTGCTATGATAAAGCTCAAACAGTCCTACAAACCGGAAGCAGAAATATGACGTGGTATTCAGATAATATAAACTATAAATGCAAGGATACGCACATAACCCATGCATTGCCAGCAGAAGTCATTCTATCTCAACTTATGATATTGTCTCCCTGGAACATAAATCACAAGATCCTATGAATTTTTCACAACTTTAAAGTTGCAGAAGAATAATAAAGAAATACAGTGAAGTGACAAGTTGAATAGGAACGAACTTCTGTCCAATTTGGCAGTAGTAGCAAGGAATTGCTTCAGTGAAGTTACGGAGATAGTGTAACTCACTTAGGCACGACCCCCAAGATAGTTGAAATCAAAACGATGGTATACTTTCTAAGACTCCCGTACCAATAAATATTATATTTTTTGTTAGTTCAAAATTGAGAAAAGTATATTTTATTAATGTATTTTACTTAATTTTTATAATATGAGTATGAAAATATTAAGTTAAATATTAATAATATGAAATATTTTTATAATTATTATAATCATATTTTCAAATTTAATTGATTATTAGTTGTAAATTTTCAATCAAAATAATTTATATGGTTGATTTTTTTATTATTTTTTTATATTAATTTAAAAATTTTAAAAGTACTTTAAAATAAATTATAAAATATAATAATTTTAAGATATCATATTTTCTCTTAGTCAAAGGCTCAAGGAAGTATATTTTATCAATTCACTTCACTTAATTTTTATAACATGAGTTTGAATAGACTAACTCAAATATTAATAATGTCATATATTTTTATAACTATTAGACAATATAAATAATTAATATTTATATTTGACTTTAGATAGAATTCTTAAACATAAATTAGTTGTTATAAAAATTGAATAATGAAAATTAATTTTAACAAAACAAACTATTAACTTATGAAAATAATTAATATTAATATTTTAATTTTCAATATAATTCTTAGATAATCCTATTTTCAAATTTAATTGATTATGTGTTGAAACCGTCAAATTAATTCCTACTTTCCATGTAAAAAATTTAATAATATTTGTAGTAGTGGAAGAATGGTCGATCCCACAAGGACGGGAAGATCCTTCAATTCTTTGCGTAAAAATAAAATAAAAATATTTTAAATCAGAGAAAAATAAATAAATTAAAATTAAAAAAATTTTTTTTAAGGAAAACTCCATTTCTCTGTTGATTTCTCTGTTGCAAAAATGTGTTTCTCTGTCACTGATAATTACCTTTGGTATTCCAAATCTATTAAACATGTTAGTTTTGATAAAGCTAACAACAGTTTTGACATCATTTAGTCTTGTGGCTTTAGCTTCCACTCATTTCAATAAGTAATATACTAACACTAGCACATAAGCATTACCAAATGATGGTGGGAAAGGTCTCATAAAGCCCATGCCCCATACATCAAAAACTTCACATACTAGAATACTTTTCTGAGGCATCTCGTTTCTTCTTCCCAGTCCTCCTATCTTTTGGCATTTTTCACAATGTTTGCAAAACATGTACGCATCACGATGGATTGTTGGCCAATATAAGCCACTTTCTAATACTTTTATTGCTGTCTTCCGTAGACCAAAATGTCCACCGTAAGCATACCCATGAAAAAACTACAAAACTGATTTTATTTCATTTTCAGGAATGCATCTCCAGATAACTTGATCAACACAGTGTTTCCAAAGATATGGTTTATCCCACATATAATACTTGGCATTGCTTTGGATCCTGTTTTTTTTGCTTCTCGACATCTCTTCTGAAAAATTCCTAGTTACAATAAGATTAATAATGTCATCGTACCAATGAGATTTTTCAAAAGCATATAACGCAAACTCATTGGGAAATTCATCAAAGTCTTCAGTTTGTTCCAGATTTGGTAGTCTACTCAAATGATTTACTACCAGATTTTCTGGTCCTTTTTTATCACGTAGCTCTAAATCAAACTCCTGTAACAATAAAATCCAATAAATTAATTGCAGCTTGGCTTCTTTTTTCTTCATCAGGTACCTAAGAGTTATATGATCTAAAAATACAACTACTTTAGCACCAAGTAAGTAGGAACGGAATTTATCTAATGCAAAAACCACAACATATAATTCCTTTTCTATAGTGGAATAATTATACTGAGCATTGTCCAGCGTCCTTGATGCATAGCTTATCACATGAGGGTCTTTTCCATTTCTATATCTGAGTACAACTCCCAATGCATAATTGCTTGCATCACACATGATCTCAAATGGTAATTTCCAATTTGGTGGCTGCATTACAGGTGCCAAAATTAGCATCTCTTTCAGCTGGTCAAATGCCTTTTTGTAGGCTCGTCAAAATTGAATTCGACTTCCTTTTGCAGAAGTTTGCAAAGTGGTTGACCAATTTTTGAAAAATCTTTCACAAATCTCCTTTAGAAACCTACATGTTCAAGAAAAGATCAAACTTCATGCACATTTGTGGGGTAAGGTAGCAATCTGATAATATTAATTTTGGCTTTGTCTACCTCTATTCCTTTCCTAGAAATAATATGGCCTAGAATTAGTCCTTGATCTACCATAAAATGACATTTCTCATAATTAAGAACCATATTTTTCTTAATACATCATTTCAACACCTTAGCTAAATTGTCAAGACATTCACAGAATGAATTTCCATAAACTGTAAAATCATCCATGAATACTTCAATCATATTTTTAACAAAATCATAGAAAATATTGACCATACATCTTTAAAATGTTGTTGGCGCATTACATAGTCCAAACGGCATGCGGTTGAAAGTGAAAGTTCCAATAGGCATATGAACGTCATTTTCTCCTGATCCTCGAGTGTAACTTGGATTTGGTAAAATCCCATGTATCCATCCAAACAACAGTAGTGCGTTTATCCTGCCAATCATTTAAGCATTTGATCAATAAATGGGAGCGGGAAATGGTCTTTCCGAGTGGCAAAATTTAATTTTCTGTAATCGATACAAACTCTCCACCCGTTTTGGATACGAGTGGGTACCATCTCACCATCTTCATTTTTGACTACTGTAATTTCTGTCTTTTTCGGTACCATGTATACCAGGCTCACCCACTGGCTGTTGGAGATTGGGTAAATCATCCCAACATCCTGTAGACGTAGGATTTATTTTTTAACAGCATCCATCATTATGAGATTTAGTCTGCATGGAGCTTCCCTCACTGATTTCTTGTCAGGCTCAAGTAGTATCCGATGCATATAGGTTGAAGGGCTGATCCCTTTGATATCTGTTATAGTCCACCCGATTGCCTCTTTAAATTTCTTCAACACCTCTACCAGTGCATTTTCTTCATCCTCGCTCAGCTTGTTGGACACGAGTATTGGTAGCGTTTCAACTTTTCCTAGGCATGCGTATTTTAAATGGCTCGGTAAAGGCTTCAGCTCTAATTCTGGTGCTTGAAAAATAGAACAAAAAAATTTAGTATTAGGACTATGCATTTTTGAATCAAGCTCAATCTCTGGTTCTTTATCCAAATCGTTAATATCCTACAGAATTCCTTCATTCAATATAAATAGATCCTTTTGATATTCAACATTATTCAAGGATAAATACATCTCTTCTTCCTCCTTGAATTTGAAAATCTGCTGGGCAATTGATTCAATTCCATCTATTGCACATACATTAAAAATGTCAAGGGGTATTTCATAGCATCATACATATTAAACTTAAAAACCTCCCCATCAAACTCCATCGTTAATGTTCCCTCATGAATATCAATTTTAGTCCTGGTTGTTGTCAGGAATGGTCTTCCCAATAGAATATCGAATGACTTCTGAGATGTCTTATAATCCGTCTACACAACGTAGAAGTCTGCAGGAAAAATCAACTCATTTACTTACACTAAAACATCTTCGAGGACTCTGATGGGATAAATTATTGATCTGTCCACTAATTGTATCATAACTCCTGTTTCTTTCAAAGGCCTAACATTCAAAGAATTATAAATGGATGAAGGCATAATGTTTATTGATGCACCCAAATTGCACATAGCATTTTTAACACCAATATCTCCGATTTTAATGGGGATCATGAACACTCCTTTATCCTTACATTTAGGTGGTATTTTTATTTAAATTACAACAAACACACTCTCGTTGACACTCACTTTTTGAAAACCAATTAATTTCCTTTTATTTGTGCATAAATCCTTTAAAATTTTCACATACCTGGGCACTTGCTTGATTGCATCAAGTAAAGGAATATTTACCTAAACTTTCTAAAAAGTTTCCAGAATTTCTTTTTGCTTTTTTTCTTTTCTCGTTTTATACAGTCTTTTAAGAAAGGGGCACTAAATTTCTACTAGTTGCTCCTGGGTATTTTTCTCATCTTCCTCAATTTTTTTCAAACTAGAATTTTTTTATTTCCAGCTCCTTTTCTTCATCAAATTTTGGTTTCTTAGGTTAGGCTTCTGGTAATGTCTTTCCACTTTGCAATGTAACTGGACTCACATTCTCCTTTGGATTCACTTCTGCTTGAGATGGAAGCTTGCCTATTGATTCCAGCTTGCCTACCGATATAGCAATTTGAGAGACTTGATTTTCTAGATTTTTAAATCTGGTCTTGGTGGCTTGTTGGAATTGCTGCATATTAGTTACTAATGTTTTAACCATGTCTTTTAGGGACATACCTGATGATTTCTGCTGATTGGAACACTGCTAATACTTATTTTGTTGGTTTCCATAGCGTGAATTTAGATGGTCATGCCAGCCTAGATTGTATGTTTTGGAAAATGGATCATATTTCTGTTGAGGCTGGCCTGGGAATCCTCCAACTGTGTTAGCCTGTTCCTCATCCTCTTCTTGAATTGAAGTGCATCTTTTGGTAGGATGGTCATTATGTGTGCATATGCCACATGGCCTTGCTGGCTTAAAGTTGGCTACCAAATCCTGCATCATACTGGTTAATTGGGAAATTTATGATTCAAGGTTTGAGATTCTTACTCGGTGGAAAATGACTGAGCATTTACTACCATAATTATGATTAAATCATGTGCATCCTCGGGAGTTTTATTCATAATCGCTCCGTCACTTGCTACATCCATCATTTTTTGCTTGATAGGTAGCAGACCCTCGTAAAAATACTGGATAAGGTTCTATTCGGTAATTCTATGCTGAGGACATGAAGCGCACAACCTTTTAAATCACTCCCAATATTTGTGAAGGCTCTCTATATCTTTTTGTTTTATCGCACATATGTCCCTCCAAATCTGAGCTGCTCGCTTGGCAGGAAAAATTTTATCCAGGAATTGTCGTGCCATGTCATTCCAATTGGTAATTATTCCTGATGGTAAATAATACAGCCAATCTTTTACCGCATCTGCAAGAGGAAAAGGAAATGCTCTTAGCTTTATTTGTTCTAAATTAACTCCCTGCTGTTTCATCCCATTACACATAACATAAAATACTTTTAAATGCTTGTAGGGATCTTCATTTTCTAAGCCTCTAAAAGTGGTTAACAACTATATAAGTCCTGATTTTAGTTCCAAAGGAAATGTTAAATCTTCGTAAGTGATACATAATGGGGTTTGGTCAATTGGCATTATGGCTATCTGTTACAGAGTTTGCTAGTTAACAGCCATGCTAACTTCTTGAATACTTTCGGTATCTGAGTTGTCTTCATTTGCTGCTTCTCCGTAAGCGCTTGAACTCTCTGATATTGAGGCTAATCTTCTGTGTTTTGCCTCCTTTCTCAATCTCTTCACAATCTTCTCGATTTCAGTATCAAAACTTAAATTGCCTGCAAAAGATCGAGTTATAAAACAAATAATCAAAGAACGTTAATTCAACCATCCCCGGCAATGGTGCCAAAATTTGATCAAGTGTTGACACCATCAAATTAATTCCTACTTTCCACGTAGAAAATTTAATAATATTTGTAGTAGTGGAAGAAGGGTTGATCCCACCGGGACAGGAAGATCCTTCAATTCTTTACGTAAAAATAAAATAAAAATATTTTGAATCGGAGAAAAATAAATAAATTTAAAATCAAAATTTTGTTTTGGAGGAAAATTAATATTTGAGAAAGTTCCTAACTGAAAAGCCACAAGTAATTCATTGAAAAATCATGATCATTGATTCATAAATCGTCTAATAGTAAAATCATTAAGCCAGTTATAGTACGCTGAAATACAGCCTCGCACGTACCAATTTTTCCTTATTTGTAAAACGACCAAGAACGAGCTCTCTACAATCGTTCTAATTCCCGGATAGCATTATGGAACCAACTCTCACTCAATCTTCCAGAAACCGCATTAAGGACTAGAAAAACCCAACTCAAGTTAATACTTAAAAACCAACTCCACCAGGTTCAAACCAGATCGTCAAAATTTACAAAATAATTAAACCTTAATTTAGGTAAATAATATTTTGATTGCTACTCCAGCAAGTTGAGAGACAATTCCAAATCAATACAACTCACTTAGCAATATATTATAATTGAACACATGGGACGAGCTCTTTTCGCATATATCCAAAGATAATAATGGTTCTATAAAAAACAGAATTAAGGTGAATAGCGATTTACCATTAGAATTAAAAACATTTAGATCTCATATAACTTCAAAGAATTACTTTGTGTTGCTTCCAATTAGGAATTAAGAAATGCCTAGCCAAGCATCATAGGCACAACATAAAAATAAAACATAAAAAAAAATAAAGAAAACAATAAATGAAAATAAATGGAAGAATATTTAATTGATTTGCAAATTCTCTAATTAATTCCTCTCCCCTTATAATAGGAACAAATCTTCCTATTTATAGAAGTGAGAAAATGGAATAAAATAAATATAAAATAACTAAAATAATATTCTTATCATCTGATCATGAAATCTAATCTAATCCCTATATGAATTTTGAATTTCAAAACTAAAACAGCTCGGTCATTAGGTGTCAGATGCTTTTGGCCTTCTTGTGCCCATAAGCCATGGTCACAAACCTTGTATTTGCATCATTTGATAAAAAATGAGGTAAAAACACTTTTTTATCCACCTTTTCACTTTTTCACTGTTTTTACCTACAAAAATATAAAACAAAATAAATTATAAAACATAATAATTTTTATATTATTATTTTTTGATGAAAAATTTTTCTACTAACACTAGTAAAAATTAGCTTCAAGATTATATTTTAAATATCTTCAATGTATCTTTATATATATACAAATAAAGTGTATTCTGAAGCATTTATTATCTTAAAGGTATTAATATTTTGAATGAGATATATAATTAAGAAAATAATTAAGTAATTAGAAGTTAAATAATAATCCTTAACCACATTATAAATGCATATTTAATAAGTAATTATTACATGAATAACTTTAATCTAATTCTAACATATGTTATAAGCAAAAATTAAAATTATATTATTAGATAATAATGAAAAATAATTTTAATATATTAAACTATTAGTGTGAGCGCCGGTTTCTGCCGGGGCCCAGAGTGAGGCTTACGAAAGTCACGGACCGGGGACCGCACTTGGAGCGAAAGTGTAGTCTTCCTAAGGGGTTCCCTTAGGGAATGATACGGACTCGAAAGAGTCACAAGGAGTCACCACCGAATGGTTCCGGATTGGTCCAACCGACCCATAGCATGAGTGCTAGTTAAACCCTTCAGAGATTGAGTTCGGGTGGTGGAGATCTATTCTATGAGTTTCCAAAATCGATTTTACCATTATAGTCGGAATTAATTGTCTTAAGCAGGCAAGCATGCGAGCGTAATTATAAACATACAGCACATCATGTGAATTGTCGTTGTCACGCCCCAGCCCATACCTAGAGGAACATGCTCTCGTAGCATACACAACGATCTCCCGTACGGAAAATCACGGTATACACTACAAGGGATACCTGTACATGAATAAAAAGACGTCGTATGGGGACAACCCTGTAGTATGGCGGTAACAACAGTAAACAGAACCAAACATAACCCTGGATTAACATACATTCAAAGTAATGTACAAACT
>CANYBF010440078.1:0-24997 GCA_948192965.1 Dalechampia spathulata
AACTTGTGAGGCGATCGTAACGTAGGCCACACCATGACAAATTTTTGTAAAAATAATAAAACAAAAAGAAAAATCAAATTTTGTTTTCTATGATGTAAATGAAAGGAAAGTTAATCCCTTGTAGCGTATTTATTGGCTTTCGTCGAGGAAGGTTGATAAGTACGTTACGGGAGGCATGTTTCATCGAGAGAAGGTGTTACAAATCAAATGTTGAAAGTTAGCTCGAAATAAATGCTCAAGAGTTTGTAAATCTTATTAATGAAAATAAACTTCAACTTCAATTATATTATAAGTAAAGTTTATATGTTAATACATGTGTGTAGTTTATAACTCAAAAAATAAGTTTTTTACCTTTTTCAAGAATGTGAAATTTAATCGGATTAAATGGTTGCCATTTAAAAGGATATGTAGGTAAATAATTGTTTAATATCATTTTTAAGGATCTAAAAATTATACATATTTAAGTTAGATTTTGGTATTATTAGGTGAAAATTGATTATTGCAATACTCATTTATTAATAATAGTAGGCTAAAAAAATTTAAGATTAGAAAATTAAATGAAGTAAAAAACCCTTGCAAAGTTTCTAGAGTGAGCGGATATGTGTTATAGGGTGCAAGGCTACAAAAACAAACAAAACTATAATTGACAAAGAAGAGGATGACATGATATAGGCATGACATGTGAAGGATAACATGGCATATGCATGACATGTGAAGAATGACATGGATGTTAACAAAGTTAAAGTATAAAATCAAGTTTTAATTGTTATTTTAGATGATACTTGCTTATTTAATCATTTGCTTTTAATTTTATTATAGAGCAAACATGTAGTTTATGCAACTTGTCACACCCCGACCCAAGACCCGAGGGATGACGACATGATCCTGTAGCATAACTATTGCTCACCCGTCTCAGGAAAACAATAATTATACTACAAGGGATTTTAACCTTCTAATGCTCGTATAAGAAATCTAAATAACAAGATATATAAATACATTACAAAACCTTGGATATATAAATACATGGATTCTTATACAATACATTTAGTATACTGCCAATTCTAATACAAAAGGCCTATGCACAAATATACAAATATGCAGGAGTCCGTCCAGAAGTCCAAGACACGAACCAGCTGCTATACCTCTATCCCCGCTGCTCACCCTCTGAACTCGGACCTACGTTCATCAAATGATAAATGCTGAGAATAATCTCAGTGGTGCTAGGAACACATAACATATACCACATACACATCCAAAGCATACATCATACGGCCAAGCATACATCATACAGCCTATCACAGGCACACAGCTCCATACACATGGCACACAGCCACAAACACATGCAAGCTCTGCCCAACCAGACATCCATATTGTATCTCACAATAAGAAATGCCTGGTCTATCATCCTATCATGCACTCGCCCTTGGTTTGGTGCATCTCGCACTCTTTGCCTGTGCGGGGAGCATCTCACCCCCGTATTATCAATTAACACTGGCACCTCTCGCACCAGTAGGAGCATCTCACCCCCTAATTGATAGATACCGGTACCTTTCGTACCGCGACACATCACATATCATCATATCGCCACCTTTATATCATCCCCTTACTATGCCATGTTATGTCATCATTCAATATGCATGAACCAGCCATATAACAATCCTACAAGTCAAACATCCATAAATCACAAGGCACGTTCCATCCCGGAACTCATAGCCGCAAATACGTTCCTTCTCGAAACCCACAAGCCTCAATCACAAGCATCAAAAGCATACACAAGCATAATCACAGGGAATTCAATCCCCAAGCATCAGTTCTAGGCTTACAAAGCCACAGAACTACTAAAACAAGCATAGACGGTAAACATCTAGCCCAAACGATAAACCTCTAGTACAAACTAGTACAAACCTGAAAAGAGAAGATCACTATCTCTAGCCCGTGATCCCATTGCTAACCCGCTCTAGCCTTAACTTCAAGCTCTTGCATTAGCTTGGTGCTTAGGAACTCTCCTCCGGTGGGTTTTTAGGGTTTAAGGACGTTTTAAAGGAAATAACAAATGAAAACCCTTATTTTTCAGCTGTTAAAAAGCCCAACTTAAGTCGCGTACGGCCGTACCACCATCCGTACGCCCGTACCAACTCAAAAATCCTGACAAACCCAACTTCCTGTGAGCTGCGGTACGGCCATACCACCTTTTGGTACGCCCGTACGGCCACCACTCACCTGACAAACCTAAATTCCTGTGAGTTGATGTACCACCGTACAACCCTCTGGTACGCCCGTACAACCTCCAGGAGCCCTAGCCCCCTCATTTGCCCTGTCTCGTATGGTCGTACCGCCTTCCGTACGCCCGTACCACTTTCCAAACTCCTCTTCTCACTCTCAAACACACTCCCCAGCCACCTGAAATACCTCCTACACAACCCAAACATGCATGCCTTCATGCATACACCCAACACAGATACAAATACACATTACATATGTCATCATGACGCACATACAATCACAGAATACAAAGCACATACGCAAGCAATCATGTATACATACATGTATACATCCAATCACGCATACTCAGAAATACTAAAACTCCTAGGGGGTCAAACGCGGATGTAACAAGCTGGAATAAATACAGCCCCATACACCGGTTACATGGAATAGAAGATATAAACGGAGGAATAGTAAGCTGGTTCTCTTCGCCCCAACTTACCGGTTAGAGAATACTAACGCCGTCGCACTGTCACTGACCATCGTTGAGCACCGAGACACAACCCAGCTCTACGACAAGAAGGAGAGGTTCCCAATCACCAACCAGCAACATGTGTAGACCCAAAGGAAAGACACAAACTAAAACCCAGGTTAAATCCAAAATTAACAGTAATATCCACGTCCCGCCAATCTTCCAATAGCTTTTTAAAAATAGTAAATAGCTGACCCACCACTTGATTCTGCCTATATACACAATCTACCAAAGCAGGATGTGTAGGGAGAAAGAAACAAGCTTCAGTGATATCCACCGAATCCACATACAAGCCAGAACCTACAAGGAAGCACAAATCCCAAGAGAGGGAAACTTAATCACTTACAAGAGTAAGTAATCAGACCGATTAAGAAAGAAGCAAGACCCAACAAGCATGAAAATTAGAATCTGAATTTCTAGAGAGAGAAACTGTGAGATCCCTAGAGAGAGACACTCTCAACCGTACTATTACTGAGATCATACCTTTTTGTTAGGACAAGGGATTGTTTTTTCTTTAAACTCGTAGTTGCTTTTTCTTTAAAATCATTTTAAAACATACATTTTTGATAAATTGCATTCAATCCAAAATTTCCATGATTTTAAAACTCACCACAACTTATCATTTAGTATGCATATCTCTTATTAGAGAAGATTTTCATTACGCACCTTTAACTACAGAGAATTTCTTTGATTATTTTGTTTTATAGACTTCTTTTAAAAATCAATAAAATCATATTTCAAATGAAATGATATCGTTAAAAGAATAAATAATGTTTTTAGAGATGATCAAAATCATACCAATCATATTATATATCAATTCAAACAATAACTATATGCTTTCATTAAATCACATTCTTCTGAAATAATAATAATCACAATTTCTTTATACATTCATCATTCCATGTTGGAAAAGTCCAGCATTAAAGTTCATATTCAAACTTTCTTCCGATTCAATTTGAATAAAATTTGGATGATAACTATTAAGATGTATAAAGTACTAATTTTTAAAAGCTTGAATTTGAAGACTTTTTTTTTCATTTTACAAAAGTACTAGCCATGCTTGCTAAAAACAATAATATTTAATTTTTCATTTAAGTCCTATAAAACAAAATTTATAATTTGTTTATATTTTATTTAAATTGAAATAATAGATAAATTACTATAAATATATTCTTTTAAAAAAAATCATTATGATCTCATATAATAATAAAAATTATATAAACTTATACATATAGTTTTTATAAAATAAGCTTTAAAATTTATTAATAAGAAGTATTACATTTATTAAAAAGAAATTATAAATAGAATATATTTATAAATTAATGTCATCTTTATATTAATTATTAAATAAATAAACTATTATTAAGCAACTCTATTTAGTTGGAAAACCCTAAAATGTGTAGCTTAAAATTAAGCAATTCATACCAAATTTTACTAATTATTTGTTTCCATTTTTTAATAAAAAAAATAAAATACAATAATTGTAATAACATCATGAAAATAATATTTGATTACTCGTAACCTTAACTATTTAATGGTATCCGTCACCGCCACGAAACTGCCACTTTGGCTGATGAAACCCGTTTAATAATTTAATCTTTTTTCTTTGCCTCAATTCCTTGCAACTGTAGATCTACACTTAGCATTTTGTGGGGGTTTAACCGATTATCACGTCAGTCCAAAGAATACCCAGATTGGATATTTCATTTCTCGAAGAAAATTTTTGTCTGGGTATTTGTTAGTTTGAATTTTGATTCTAGAAATTTCAGTTTTTTGTTCTTCTTTTGATTTGGGTTTGGAGGTTTAGCAATGAAGGAAGGGAAATCAAGTAAACTAAATGATCAATATCATCTACAACAGCAACACCAAAACGGTCACTTGTTTTCTTTCAAATTAGCTAAGTTGTTGGATTCTGAGGCTTCTTGGGATAAGGTAGCTTTTTTTTTTTTTTCTCATTTCTTTTGCTAATTTCTGTCCATTTAGGCAATCAAATCTGTTGGATATTGATTAAATTTGTTCTATACAATTTCAAGTTCTAGTATAGTGATAGTAGACTTTTTCCAGCTACCATGCCTTATTTAGTTTTATAGTTATATTGTAATTAAACCCACTAATCCGAATACGATTTTAATCAAATTTTGGTGGTTCGAATTGTTAACAAAACTTGATGTTGTTGATTATTAATATGTGGTGTTTTCTCTTTTAAAAAAACTTCGTGGGTCAGGATCAATTGGGTGATGTGTTGCATTGGATTAGGCAAGTATTGGCTCTTATTTGTGGATTGATTTGGGGTGCAATTCCTCTGGTTGGGGGCATATGGTTTGGCATGTAAGTTGGCCCTTGCAGACATCTACCCTCTCTTTTTTTCTTTTTTTTTAGCTTTTGCACATGCTAACTCTTAATTTTTATTTTATATTAATATTTAGTTACTGTTTTAGTACTTCCTTCAATCTTCTTGTTCATATTTTTATATCATGAAGCTCTGACGGCTTTGCCTGTTAGAACGATAAATAGAACATGCTTACTTTCATCTAATTTATTGAGAACTAGTAGAAATGATTAATAAAAATGTGTTGTGGTTTTTCCTGTCAATAAGCATTTTTATCTTGCTATTGCATTCTTTAAGGATGAAGGGATCTTCATGTATAGTGAGGTCTCCATTTTTTTACTGGACGAGAAGGATTTCAAATAACACTTTTGTGAATCGTATTGGTATTGGAAACAATGCATGGTTTTAAATTGAACCGCTATGTTGGACCAAAATGACCACAAATTCAATGAATTTGTTGGAATACTTCCCTTTCAGTGGTTAAATCTGGTATCATATTGGCTAAAGACTCTTTTGTAGAGTTGCTTTTTACTGATGGGAATTTAAAAAGCGTGGTTAGAGTTGGAAAATGTTGGTGAAATTTGAAAAAGAACAAAAAGAAACTGAGTTGTAATCTGCTTAACGAACTGTAGTTTACACTTTTTTACTCTTGCTTTCAGTCATCTAAGGATCGAGCGATTTGAGATGTTTCAAGTAGCAGTTTAGAGTTTGGTTCTCAGTCTTTAGGGGCAGGCATTTTGCTGTACAAACTTTTATCTGAATTATCATCATTATTATAATGCATATTTACAATAAAAAGCTCCAGTAAAATAAACTTGAATTTTTGTCCTTGGCTCCTTTTTATGCTTACAAGGGTCGGTCAATATTTAATATGCAATAGCAATTGTGTCAGAATAATTTCAGAGATTTATTTTCCGCTGAAACAAACTCCTTAAGCTTAAGGGGGTGAAACTGAGGGAAAACCCCTGATTGCTGTTCTTTCATCAGCAAATGTGGCAAAAGGGTGGTCTTTTCAATTTGTATGGTTAATGAAATATTTTGGTTCATGAGCTTTTGAAATTTCATACTTATTTAAACTATATGAAGATTGGACGGAATTGAAAAAGCATGAATAGATTAGAATGGAAATCAGATAGGCTAAGTAGATCGACAGTTTGATATTTAACTTGGTTCTCTCATACAAGCATGTCTAACTAAAATAGATTGTTACAGATTTTAATAGTGAATTACATATGGGATAACTAGAATTCATAAAGATGGCCAAATCTTTCAGAGTGACAAAATATTCCACCAAATTAGGGATTAAGGGACTTTGAAGTTTCCCAGGGATTAAGGGACTTTGAAGTTTGTCATACTACCTAAAAATCTTGTTTCTTGATGAATTGATAGGCCTCTATTACGGAGATGGGCTTGTTGTCTTGGGAGTTCTATTATTCAATTGCCTAAAGTGTGAAGGATGATTAGCATTTGGTATACAAATGAGTGGGGTCAAGTTGGATTTTTAGTTAACCAAAGCTTGACTCATTTACCACCGAGTCAAGCTTGAGCTAAGATCACAATATTTTTCATGTATTACTCACTTAATCAGACCTAATTAATTAATGATTATGAATTACTACCTAATTTATTTTATTGTAAAATAGAAGATTAGCAAATAAATTATAATAATTTTTTTAAAACAATTATGATTTTATTTATATTCATTATAAATGAAAATATTTACTCGTATATTTAAAATTAAATTATCAATACTCAAATTAACAAGTTAACTTATGAGGCATTATCAAGCCTAATAGTTCAAGTATTTTGTATCTTGAGCTCAAATCCTTTATTAATTTAGTCTTGCTTGCTAAACAAGTCGGGATGAGAGTCTCTATCAAATTGAATTTTAAGTATTTTCGCAAATGGCTTGGCATTTGCAGCCTAATTAGACTCTTGAAGATTGCACCACAAATGTGTAGGAGACCTACCAGCTCTTCTTGAAGCAAGGAAAATAATTGTGTTGAGGCCGCCATAAGTAGCAAGTTATGGGATATAATTTTCTATGAAATTGGAATTGGGTGCTTTATATCGAGAAGGCAAGTTTATGGAAATAAGCTTTTTAGGTCTTCTTTTTAAACAATCAGTATTTTCAGGTTTATACCTTGGATGTTTAGATTATGAATTAATTCATCAGAAGCAAGCAATAGCATGTTACAGTGCTTTAAGACCATGTGGTTGAATGGCCTCTTTTTTGTAGATGGTCTTGATGTGTAAGTTCATGGTCATAGGTAGTAGCTTCAAAGTGTAGTTTAAAGTTACGAGAGTGGATGTGGTGAACTCTTTGATGGTTTCTCGTTTTGATATTCCACCATCTAAATTGTTTGTGAATTAATCTCAGAATTTGGTCATTTTGATTCTCTTAGTGTGAAGAATATGGTTCTGCTATTAAATGACTTTGAAGTATAACGGTATATGGAAGTGGATACAAATAGTTCATTGTTTGTATATTGGAATGGAAAAGTTCCTTTTTGCTGTAAATTGTTTGTTCATTTGCATTCTCCTTCATTTATTGAAATGACAGTGTGGAGGCTTTCTCTTTTTCTCTTTTTTGGTAGATGATTTCTATAAAATTGAATCTGAGATGAATGATTTAACAATTAGTAAATGATGTGGCATGAGTGGGAAAATTGAGCAGAATAGGTTGTTTTCTTGTTTTATCCATTTGATTGTATTTTAATTTTTCTACAGATAAGATGAATTCACATTGCAGATTTTCATTTAAGTCGGGATATTTTTGTGAGTCAGTGCTTATTGTCTTCTGTTATCAGTGACAAATTGTTTGCTAACTTTTGATTTTGGTTTGACAGTTTTCTCATGATATCCTCTGGTATTATATATGGTTATTATTCTATGATATTGAAGATTGACGAAGAAGAGTTCGGTGGCCATGGAGCTCTCCTGCAAGAGGGGCTTTTTGCGTCTATCACCCTTTTCTTGGTACTTCAGCTTCTTCTCCTTGTTTTTTTGGTTTGTCCTTCAATGCGATGTTGCCTTCAAGCATGTTTAATCAGTAGTTGTCTTTGTTGGTCTTACAACTAACAAGCAAAACCATATTTTCTTTTTTCAATGTGTTCTTCAGCTTTCATGGATTCTAGTTTACAGCTTGGCACATTTCTGATTGTCTCGGTTCACCAAATTGGCTGCTGTCTCCATTGCCAGGCAGGGCGTTATATTTATATTAGTTGTGGGAGGCACCATTCCTGAAAACGATCAGAAACTCTTTGATTTGCCATTTTTGATCGCTTAACCATGCTATTTTCCTGGAACCTCTTGATTTTGGAGATTTTGGAGAGCATGAAAATTTCAACTTTTCATTGATAGAGATTCAACGTTTTAGTTTTAACATTTCTTCACAATTGTCACTCATTATGTAGCATTTCATGTGTTCTTTTTAAGGAAATTTGGTCCATCCCTTACATTTCTTCATTTCAAATCCGTTCTTTCAAGAAATTTATTTTATTAGCGAATGAATATTCACTTAGAATTATATTGTTTATGTTTAGTATATGCTACATGATGACTTTTTAATCCACTTAACCTATAGTATTCATTTAGTTAAAATTAGCAGATGCATATTTAAACTTGGAGAAATAATTTAGTTATACAATCACTGTTTGCATTATTTTCATATTTAGTATTTACATCCTCACCATTCTTTCTTAGTTCAAGCCCTTTGATAGCAGCTAACAAGGAAGAAATGGCAAGCAATCGTATGAGTTATGCGTCAATTAGTTGTTCCACTTCATGTGATATAATGATATTGATTGGTTTTGTTGACATAATTAGATGAAATGTTTCTGAAAGAAAATATTGTAACAAATAAGCTAATTAGCATTTCATTCATGTTCATACTTTAAGCGTAATGTATCTTCGCGTGCTGAAGTGTATTTATCGTTGAAAATCTAGGATGGCATGGCTTTTTGACAGACAAAATATGGATGGGATATGTGTCACTGAAATCCTTTTTCTTTCCTTTCGTTGTTTGTTTCTTCCTTCGCAGTGATGAATAATTTGTACAACCACAATCAGTATGTTCTCTTTATAGTTCAGCTCTCCTTCTATAACATTTGTTGCTACTAGCATTTTAATTTCTATGACCTTGCAAAGAAATGATCCCATTCATGTTTTGCTACTGTTCCAAACAAACTTTTCTTCCAAGAAAATTCATCACCTTCATCTGAAACTTCCTTTCCTTCTCTCATTTCCTTGCTTATGTTATCAATCCTTTCAAGAACTCCATCAATTGTAATGTCAAATGCATCTTCGAGCGTCTCTAAATCAGACCTCGGATCAGCATAAACAATTCCTGGAATTAGATTTATTACTTGCTCCCGCATGGCCAAGACTTTTGCTTTTGGAATCCGGGAGAGTATCCTCTCGATACTTACCTCGCCGGATTTCACTTTGTTCTCTGGTATGAATACTGAATACTTGGTGTAATCCTTTGGCAGATGCCATAGGTATTGAACATAAGCTGAACCTGGATGAAAGAAAACTGGAATGCATCCTGCTAAGATTGAATCGAAAGTTGACCGCCTTGTATATGAATCCCCTGAAGGTTGCAAGCAGAAAATGGAACTTTGAAAGATTCTCATCACATATACAGGCTTGTAACATTTATTTGAACCTGAAGCACATTGAAGCATCTTGCATTTCCTCCTTGCAGCCTGACATTGGTTAATGATCTCATCACGAATAGAATCAGTGATGTTAGGCCTCGAAGCTCCTATGAATGAAAACAAGGACCGTCTCTTTATTCTTCGCATTCTGCTTTGCCATTGAAACACTTCGCTGTCACTCGAAGGATGGAAGTAGGTCGGGTATGGTATAGCGAAATCATTTTGGTGCCAAGGACTAGACTCGATTGTTAACATCGTCATGTTCCTTGATTCAGGCAGAATCATGAGTTTGTTTCCCCAATCAGAATCCCTATCTCTCAATCTCCTGAAATCCCAAGTAATTCTTCCAGCAACCAAGAAATGATCTCTTCCCCACATTCTGTTCCATTCAGGTTTTTCTCTTAACCACTTAACAAGGCCAAGGGAATAATAATCCTTCAACAATGCATGAGAATTCCATAAATACCTAGCAACATCAAGTCCAGCATAGTAAGGCACAAAGATTGCTGAAGCTAATGATGAATCATTAGTCAAGCACTTGTATTTTTTCATTCTGTTATGGAAAATAACTTCCAACAGGAACTGATTAGTCTCGTACCACCCCGTATTCGAAAACACTCTTTCAGTATTCCTTAATTTCGAACCTAAACCAAAGTTTGAAATGAAAGAACACATATTAGACCATTCACTAAGCCACTGGCAATGCTGAAGCAAATCGTCATTATATTCCCTTGGAAGATCATGAATATAGACGTACCGATCCTTGCAGGATCCAGCATCTGGATTCTCTTCCTGGTTCTCCTCTTGAGGTACAGATTCAACCTGTGTTTGAGCTTCATTCTCCTTAACATGTTCCTGTTCATGCAATTCCTTTGATATATCATTAATATATCTATTCCAATCACCTCCTATAAAGAAATTATCAATAGGGCTATCTTTAGAATCTTCTTTGTCGTTAATTCGACTTTCAACAGAATTTCCATGCACGTGAACGAATTTAGATTCATGATTACCAACAAAATTGTATCCGAAAGAAGAAACTTGACGAAACGAACTATAGAAGCATAAAAACAAGAACCATAAAAGAAAAGATGCAAGAATAAAGTGCCAGAATTTGTTGGGTCCTTTTCCGATCATCTTTAGCCTTGTATGTCTCCTTTTATTTTTCCAGGATCATGCATCTAAGAAACGTTTTCCTTTTGGGCAATCAAAGAATCTCTGAGAGGAGGGAATCTTAAGGGGTTGTTTGTTTAGCAAGAAAATGGAAAAGGAAAGAAAAGAAGAGCAAAAGAGGGAGGCGTTGAAGAATTCAAGATTTTAGGATCCGTTGAATGTTATTATTGTTTTGTTTTTCATCCAAACCGAAGTCATTCCTATAAATAAATTTAATCTAAATCTAAATGAGATTTCAACATATATGAATAGTTTAAGCTCAAATTTTAGTATTGCCACTTAAAACTCATCTAAGATAATGATAAAGTGTTTTCAATACTAGAGTATAAATTAAATGACATAAATCAATGGATAAGCATGTTTTTATTGGTAAAATAGAAAAAATAGGATTCCTCAATTATCATCTTAATTATACAATATTCCAAAGAAGGAGGGAATTTAATTTTCCCAAAGAAAAGAATCAATATTTCCCTTCATTTTGTTTCTCAATTGTTAAATCCGTTAAGAGTGATGCTAATTTTAGAATTGCTTCTTATTTTAATGAATATTTTCGAGGTATTTATCATCATATTTATTATTGTTAATGAATATATTGATGTATAAAAGGGTGTATCTCAGCATGCATAATGAATCAACAAGCTTTACATTTATAATCCTTAAATTGTAATTAAACCACAACAAGAATACGGGTCAATGGTGGTCAAGTACTAGACATTTAATTTCATTAACTATTTAGTTAATCAAACATCAAAGTTATAATATATGATTTATCAAATTAACTAATTATAGTCTAATAGCATAATGTACATATTTTACATAGGTTAATAGGGATGGATGAACGTGAATTGGATTAAGGCAATTTATCAGTGAATTCAATTATAATCTTTAAAGCAGTGTTTAAATGTAAAACCGTTTCTTCCAAAACGATGTTTACCTACTGAAAGTAAACTAACAGACTACTTTTATGACTGTTAAATTAGGTTCAGCGATTAACTTAGTTTCCACACTTATGCTTCCCAATCATTCAAATCCTATGTCTAAGCAATTATAATTAAGTGTTTTCAAGTTCATTCAATAATATCAATCCTTCATTCAAAGCGACTAATAGAACTATATGATATTCATATGTTAAAAAGGGCCTAATTCCAACAATTGAATAAATAGCATGAAGCTCAACTTGAAGAAACATGAAGAACAATGAATTACTAATAAAATTGTAAATAATGTTCACATAGCAGCCAACCTTAAGATCCAAACTAGGTCATAACCAATATTTTGATAAAATAAGTAAACATAACATAAAAGGGAAATACAACCATAATAATTATTCAAAAACATTAGAAGTAAAAGAAGAAGATGAAGCTAGTAAGAACTTGGACTACTCTTGTTGACCTTGACTTTTCACACTCGTGCTATTTTGGGTTCCTGTTGATTCAGTTCGGTATTAGTCCCTGATATCGACCCCGATTATGCATGTCACTGTCACACCCCCGACCCAACCCACGAGGATGTAACAAGCTCCCGTAGCATAACCGTCGCCCGCCCGTCTCAGGCAAACAACGACTATACCACAAGGGAAGCTGACCTGCTAATGCTCGTATAAGAAATCCAAAACAACATAAAGAATATAAATACAAAACCCTGGATATATAAATACAAGGATTCTTATACAATACATTTAGTATACTGCCAATCCTAATACAAAAGAGTATATGCACAAATAGACAACAGAGCAGGAGTCCTTCTCGAAGTCCAAGACACGAACCAGCTGCTGTACCTCTAGCCCCGGTGCTCGCCCTCTGAACTCGGACCTACGATCATCAAATGACAATCGCTGAGAATACATCTCAGTGGTGCTAGGAACACATCACAAATACCAATCACAGGCATTCATTCATACAGCTGAGTATACGGCACACAGCCTCACATACATACAGGCACACAGCCAATCCATACACGCACATAGCCCCATACACACGGCACACAGCTACATACACCTGGCAATCTCTGCCCAACCAAACATCCATACTGCATCTCACAGTACAGAATGCCCGGTCAACATGCACTCGCCCTCGGTTGGTGCGTCTCACACTCTTCGCCCATGCGGAGGGCATCTCACCCCCGTATTATCAATTAACACCTGGCACCTCTCGCACCAGTAGGAGCATCTCACCCCCTAATTGATAGATATCGGTACCTCTCGTACCGCGACACAGTACGTATAACCACATCGCCACCCTTATTTCATCCCCTCACCATGCAATGCGATGCCAACAATAAATACGCATACACATGCCATATACCAATACTATAAGGTAAATATCCAATCATCACAAGGTACGTTCCTTCCCGGAACTCCTAGTCACAATTACATTCCGTCACGGAACCACAAACCACAATCACACGCATACCAAGCATGCACAAGCATAAACACAGGGAATTCAATCCCCAAACATCAGTCCTAGGCTTACCGAGCCACAGAACCACTAAAACAATCAATCTCTAGCTCAAACAAAGCAATGCTAGCACAAACAATCAATCCTTAGCACAAACTAGCACAAACCTGAAGACAGAAGCTTGCTAACACTCGCTCTCGATCACGTCGCTAACCTGTTCTAGCTTCAGCTTCTAGCTCTCGCCCTGTCTCGGTGCTTAACAACCCCTCTCTGATGAGTGTTTAGGGTTTAGGGACGTTTTGAAAGGTTTAAGGAAATAAAACAGAAGAAAAAGGCTTGGTTTCTGCTGTTAAAAAGCCCATTTTAAGTCACGTACGCCCGTACCGATCTTGGTATGCCCGTACCAACTTAAAAAGCTAGACAAACCCAACTCCTGCGAGCAACGGTATGGCCGTACCACCTTTTGGTACGCCCATACGCCCCAACTCCTGAGAGCTCTACTGTCCCACCTGATTTCCTGCGAGCAACCGTACGGCCGTACAACCCTTTGGTACGCCCGTACGTCCTCCAGGAGCCCTAGCCTCCTCAACTCCCCTGCTCCGTACGACCGTACGGCCTCCCCGTACGCCCGTACCACTCCCCAAACTCCTCTTCTCACTCTCAAACGCACTCCTCGACTACCTGTAATACCTTCTAACCCAAGGAAACATGCATGCCATCATACACACATCAAATACACATCTCATACGTCCTCACGATGCACATACAAGCACAGAATACACATCACATACACAAGCAATCATGTATACATACACATATACATCTAAACATGCATACTCAAAACCCTACAAACTTCTAGGGGGTCAAACGCGGGCGTAACAACATAACTACAATACAAAATAGCAGGAGTATGCGTCATGGTCCAGTACCGCTTCGAGATCTATCTGTCTCTGCTGATGATCCCTATTTCTGCTCTGACGGCTCACCCGTAGACTCGGTACCTACGTTCATCAAATGATAAACGCTGAGATAAACTCAGTGGTGCTAGTACACGTAAATAATGGACATAGTCAACGCATACATCATATAACAAGATAACATAAAAGATAACCCAATAGTAACATCAGAGCATATATGCAATCATCAGAAAGTAGGAATGCAATTATGCATGCTTTCCTTCTCCTCCACATCACTCATTCACTCTGATTTTCCTGTGATTGCGCACATTCCTTTCGTACATATTGGGTCCCTGTAGGTACCGGTACTCATCTCCCGTAGGAGGACATATAACTGTGGGGTGCACAACACCCCTTTCTTACTATAGGTCTCGAGACTCATCTCCCAGAAGGGGAGGGCAATAATCTACTTGATTCCTCATAGGAATCACATCATATATATATTGACCCAGTATGCCCAGAGTTTAGCTCTGCACTCATCACTCCCTTTCTTTTTCTCTTTAATCCATCCATTCTCCTTTCTCATGCATGTTCTCATGGCACATACATCATCTCAAACATATATAACTATCAAGCAAGCTATAAAGGCATCACTAAGAATATAACAGGAACATAACAGGAAGAATCATCCATATTAAGACCTTACTTCAGTCTCAAGACATCAAAAAGGGCCATTAAAGAACCAATGAACATTGACCTAGCACAAACCTGAAGTCAAGCTACTTCAAATGAAAGCTTGGAATCTCTCCTCAATTGACTGGCTTAGAAACTTCTAGCTTCCACACTCTATTGGTACTAAGGATTCTATTTCTGAAGAACTTAGAAGGGTTAGGAGGGTTTAGAAAGGGTTTAAACTGATAGGGAAGGGAGAAACCTTTAATATTTAACATTTGACTCATCAAACTTAAGTCGCGTACGGTCGTACCACCACCCGTACGCCCATACCGTACTAAAACTTCTGATGCACACTTTTTCCTGCGAGGGACGGTACGCCCGCACCAAAGTTTGGTACGCCCGTACGTCCACAATTCACCTTATGCACCCAAATTCCTATGAGTTGGCGTCCGGCCATACAACCCTTTAGTACGCCCGTACGCCTTCTCCCCTGTTTGGTACGCCCGTACGGGGTTCCGTACGCCCATACCAAAGCCTAAACTTACCCTTCAGCCATCTCAACTCCTTCCCTCACCATCTATACATAACCAACTCATCCCAAAACCTATGTTCCCTCATTCCTAAACCAATTACACCAGTTCTAACACACATATCTGCACAAGGCAAGCATAATACATCACATCATCCACCATATACACATACATACATATATAAACAAAAAAATACATCAACATACACCTCATAAACATGCATTAATCCAAGTCTACCAGGGTGCCTAATGTGGATGTGACACCATCTATCATTTTCTGAACTTTGGACAGCTTCTGGACAAGTAGATGGAACATTATCTACCATTAGAAGTTCATACGCCACCATATCAGCGAAACGAGTAGGTTTATAAATTTATTGTTTTGTCCTTCTAATAGAAATGGGCTCTAAATGCTCTGAAGGTTCTTGGGTTGAAACCTCCTCCTCATTTGACTCTTCTTCTATTACTAGAGAGTCACTAATTATAGCTTTTTCTGGACTCACCACTATCTGTTCAAACTCTACCTACTTTTGTGTACACTCCACCTACTTTTGTGTATCCTTGGTCCATTCTTGTGTTACCTTATTTAACATGGTGGATTCATCAAAGGTAACATCCCTGCTAATGTTAGTCTTCTTTGCCTCTAGATACCAGAGATGGTATCCCTTTACTCCAGCATTGAAGCCTATGAAAAGAGCTTTATTTGCCAGTGGATCTAACGTTGATTCACTCACATGATAATATTCAGTAGAACCAAAAATATGCAAAAAATCATAATCTGTTGTAGGTTTTCCAAACGATATCTCCAATAAAGTCTTGCCACTTATTACAGATATTGGCAAACGATTGACGAGATATTAGTCGTATGACACAGCTTCAGCCTAGAATTTTCTGCCTAACCCAGTATTAGAAAATATACAACGAACTTTCTCCACTAGTGTCTTATTCATAAGCTCTGACACCTCATTCTGTTACGGTGTTTTTCTAACTGTGAAGTATCAAACTATACCAAACTCTTGGCATACCTCCAGGAATGGATCACTCTTATATTCTCCATCGTTGTCTATCAAGAGAACTTTGATTTTTCTTCCTATCTGATTTTCAACTTGAGCCTTCCATTTAAGGAAAACTCCAAGCACGTCATCCTTCTTCTTCATAATAAACACCCAAACTCTTATGACAAAATCATCAACAAAAGTGATAAAATAATGTCGACCTCTAAGAGATGGAGTTTTAGCAGGTCCCCACACATCTGAGTGTACATAATCCAAAATCCCTTTGGTATTATGGATAGTTGTGCTAGATTTCACTCTTCATTATTTTCCCATAACACAATACTCATAAAATTCTAATTTGCAAGCTCTTACACCTTTAAAAAATCCTTACTTGGCAAGAGTCTGCAAGGATTTTTCTCCAATATGTCCCAAACGCATATGCCATAACTTTGTTGCATTTGCATCTTTCTTGCTACTTGAAGTTGTTGCTGCCACTGTCCCAACAACTGTTCTACCTTGATAGAAATACAGATTATGCTTCCTCATACCTTTCAGCATCACAAGTGCTCCCGAAGTTGCTTTAAGAATTTCATCTCATATCATCACAATTAGACCTTTAGATTCTAAGGCCTCCATAAAAATGAGATTCTTTTTCAACTTTGGCACATACATAACATCCCTTAAGATTCTGGTAGATCCATCATGATTCTGCAATTTGATTGAATCTATCCCGACTGTTTTACATGGATTATCATTTCCCTTTTAAACAACCCAATCAGTAATTTCTTCAAAATCAAAGAACCACTCCTTAATGGGACACATATGATTGGTGCAACCAGAATCCAATATCCATTCATCTGAATGAGATGTTAAGGAGGATACCACAAAAGAGAAATCTGACTCCACATCACTCTTGCACTCTGCTACGATTGCATCTTATGGAGACTTTCCTTTCATCTCTAGTTTTGGACAGTCTTTCTTTCAATATCCTTTCTCATGACAGAAAGCACACTCATATTTGGCAACTCTGCTCTTGATCTTCCTCTTCTCCCCTTTGATTTAATTTGATGATGGCCTCTTGCCACCAATGCTTCATCTGCTGAAAACTGCTTTGTTCTTCATTTTTTCTTGCTTCCTCAATTCATGACTATACAAAGCAGAACTTACAACATCTAAAGATACATTCTCCTTCCCATGAAGTAACGTAGTTTCCAAGTTTTCAAATTCATCGGAAAGAGATGATAACAACATCAAAGCTAAATCCTCATCTTCAAATCTCACATCCAAATTCAACAGATCTGCTACTAATTGATTAAATAGAGTGATGTGTTCATTCATAGTAGTACCTGATTAGTAATCAAATTGGAACAATCTTTTCTTCATGAGGAGGTTATTCTGACCACTCTTTTTTAGAAATTTATCCTCCAACACCTTTCATAATTTCTGTGTAGCAGTCTCATTCTTGAAAGCATACTTTTGCTCTCTGAACAAGCACAATCTAATTGTTCCGTATGCTAACTGATTTATAACACTTTAATCTTTATCTCATACGGCATCTGATTTTTCTGAAATGGCAATATCAATTCCCTGTTGAAAGAAGGAGTCCATGACCTCACCTTGACACATACCAAAATGCCCAGTACTGTCAAATATTTCCACTGACAACTTCATTCTTGACATTAGAGTCCTTGACCATAAGGAAGACGATGCCCCTGATGATACGACCACCTTTGTTGGTGAAGTTTCTGACGCTATTAAAGACTCAAATAATAGTATTCGATATTACAAATATTACAAACAAAAACCAAAGTCGAACCTTCGGTTCTGATACCAGTTATTGGGAATCTGGTAATTTCTCATTCAAAATACAATGAGTAAATTATATTGATCAAGTAATTCCTAGGAAAGATTATAAAACAATCTCCTTAGACAGAATTACCTTTCCAAATAAATTCTCAGAAAATCTGAAGGGATCATGTGATCCTACTTAAAACTCAGTCTTTTTAGAAAGAATTTATTTATACAATATAATTCACAATAAACAAATCCAATAAATAAATATTGAATACTATTAAAAAAATAAATATGTAATAAAAGAAAATAAAGAAAAGAACACATTCGAAAAATTTGATAATGAAGTTTGGTTAATTTTATCTACTCTCCGCTCTAATGATCCGCTCTTATTAATTTTAGGAAAAGGATTTTTTATTTTTGGGATATAAGAAAATGAGGAGAAGAGTTCCTTTTATAACTTAAGTTTCCCCTCAATTTGGCTAATGTCAACATCATCATTACTAAACTTGCACTTTTTTTAAAAATCGTTCTCTTATATTATAATAACATGCTATATAGAATAAAAAATGAATTATATTAGATGGTAAAGATGTGAAAATAAAATATACATTAAATTGATCTTTGTTAATTATACATTTAGTTCTCTTTAATTTTATTATTAATCAACAACCATCATGTATGCATGAGAGTGCTCTTTGAGTGCTCTTTTACCTAGAAATTCTCCTGGTGGGTAAGTATATGATGTTTATTAGGGTCAAATTAAGATATGACTAACAATTCAACTTACTAATAATAAAGGTGGATTCTCACCCGCACGGGTGTAGCCCAGTTGGTACTCGGATGTGACGTTGGTACCAAAGATCCACGGTTCGAGTCTTGGCAGCCGCAGTGTGGGAGTTACACCCTCTGGGTGGGGTCCTTGTGGGCACCAAGACCCCGGATCTCCATCTAGGAGGCCGCTGGGTACCGTGATTTACCTCCTCCACCATTCCTGTCGGGTCGGGATGTGGGGGCCCTTGGGGTGAGGGTATATCACCTTTTGGTATCAAAGGTGGATTCTCATATTAGTTACAACTTGATGTGACTACTTAATTATTGTATTATCTTTCTCTCAATACATTTTAAAATCTTTATAATACTTCTCAATCTAATCCCTGCACTTGATTAACTACAATGAAATTCAATCAAACTAAAATTAATTCAAACTAATTTATTTTAATTGAATTTTTCATATATAATAGTTATCATCCTCTTAAGATAATTATCATCAAAACTAGATTAAAAATTTACACAAATAAATCTTCAAAAATATTTTTTGTGAAAAGACGTTTTTTTCATGCAAATCAATTGATTTTCTTGCCAAAACTTAATCAAATTTTAACATGCTGTATTCAGCATTAAACATAATTTCAATAGAGAAATCAAGAGCAAAAAACTTGCATAATGGCCCCAAATAAAATGGCGATGTAAGGGAGAAGGGAGGGAGTATCCGAATCATATGATACGAGGGACAACCTAACACTTTTGTTTACCGTAAGTTGCACCAAATGATAAAAGATTTCCTACGCTTTTACAATTGTGCAGTGAACATGATCTTATGATCTCCTTCAGCTCTCACCATCTTTCTTTTTATAATTCTTTTTGTCTTCTTTTGCAGAGATGCTTCATGGTCCATCATATGACAACAGTAAGTCATAGTACTCTTTTAAAGTATTTGAGTGAAGAAGCAAAAAAATAGCCTACTTTTCTTTTTTCAAATTCATGATTACCTTATTATCACAGGCGTACTGAAATTCAATTCTTCTACACTAAACTTTACTTGTTATCTTAAAAGCAGTACTGAACTTCAATTGTTTTTGCTCATTAAGCTTTAGATTTGCCTCACCATCAGATCATTTAGAATTCCAATAAAATGTTAGTGTTGTATCAATGGAATATTCCATACTCTCGAAAGATTTATCATATTAATACTGCATTATACATGTTTTATATCATAAATAATTACTGAATTTTGTCATTTATTTTCAAAATATATCAAACTTTTATATAAAAATTTTGATATAATAAATAAATAAAAATTAATTCATATATGATCATGCATTAGCTTATTTGATGTGTTAAATCATATATATATATTCATTCTTTTCAGAAATTTATGACGCATCCTCAGGTAAAAACAGTCTTTTCTTACATTTCCATAGTTTGTTAGAAAAGAGGGACCTTGAGTGGAATTTCATGCCTACGTATTGATATATTCTATGACTCAAACTTAATATATCTTTAACATCTTAAATTTAAATTGCTTTTCTATAAATATTTTATCAAATATACATGTCTAAGGTGTGCATAATACAAACATCTTGATGCACAGGACCCTAAAATAATGCATATTACTTTTTCTTTTATTTCATCCTCTCAACTTGGTTTTTTTTTTTAAAAAAATTTGATCTTAAATTTTAACATTTACTATTTAGACATCTTGATTTATTTAAAATACAATATATTGATATTTTTAAACTTAAATTTCTTTAATATTTTTAATTTATCCATTAATGTTACTCATGAATTTTTTTTTCTTTTATTTTCATATGATTGAATAAATATAAACATATGTGTATATTTATTTTTTTTATTTATATATTATTTATATTATTGTATATTTTCAAACACATGAAAATACATTTTCCTTATTTTTATTTTAACAGATTTATAATATGTTTTAATACTTTTACACAAGATAAATAACTAATTTAATATTTATTAACCAATTCATTAAGAATATAATATAAAAAATTATTTAAAATAAGAATAAAATTTAAAATTTAAAATATTAAAAATCAAGTTATTCATAAAAAATTTACATAAACAAGATTTGCAAAAGATATTGTGCAAAAAAACACAAAAAAAAAAACTTGCATAAAAATTGTTCGAACTTTTGTCCTCTTGGAAGTATATTTGTTAATTATGTCATTGTCTGTAATTGTTTTCAAATAAAAAAATTATTTGATCGATCAATTTATTCATGTTAAAATGTAATTAGAATTATCTAAAAAAAGAAAAAATTAAAATTTTGAATATTAAATATAAAGTGACAAATTTTAATAATAATTTGTTGAATAATATATTTTATTTCAGTTCAGCATGAATATTTTTTGTTAAGAGGATGAATTGAATAATAAGGTAAAATAACAAAAATGAACAAGTTTAGAGGTTAAATAAAAAAATTTTAATTTAGAGGGTAGTAATAAAAAAAAATCAATACTTATGTATTAACCAACTTTTCAAAAAATATGCAAAGGTGTTTATTTATTATTTTATAAGCAAGTTTGATGTGTCAAAATAATAACATTTAAACCATTTAATTCCTAACAAAAAACATTACAAAAAATGTCAAGTTGAAACAAATATATAAGACACTGGCTTTGATAATTATTTGTCTAAAAGGAGAAGCATACTCTATGGATCTTTTCATTTTTGTTTCTTTTAATTAACAATTGATAAATAATGAGAATGACTTGGAATTTTTATCATTATCATCACCTTCATTGCCAATTATGCAGGGTTCTTTTGGGTCTTACGTCGTGTTCATGGTGGTAAGAACTTCTTCAACTTGTTATCCTCAAAGTTTACTCTTATATTCTAAGACAAAAATAAAACACATAATAAATAGTGACAAAACCAACTTTATGGTTACATTTTTTTCTATTATATTTGAAATTATTAAGTTTGGTATCATGAACATGTTACGTAAATTCAACTTTATGGTTACCTTTTATGTTATTCGTTTATAATTTATTAAAATTTTTCTATAAATAAATCAATTTAAAAATTAAAGTATAAATTAATAGATAAAAAATGAATATTTACATGTTTTGGATGATAGACTATTTTTATTTTAGTTATAAAGGAATAATAATATCAGAGACTTAGACTCCCAAGAAATTGTTTTTAACTTGAATGCTATTTCTATTTTATATAAATTAAAATAATTGTGGATGTATAATTGAAAGTTTTTTTAAAAACTTTTCTAAATGAAAGATATATACAAAATACTATTATTGTAATAAAAATATATATATAATTACATGAAATTATACAACTACTTTTGCTATAAAGACTCGAAATTATCCTAAGAAGCTCAAAGGAAATTTATTTGATTTTCTTTTTTGTTAGTGCAGGCAAGAAGATCCTTTATGCTCATTATTATGCATTAGGTGCGCACATGTACATGCTCAATTTTCATTATATTATTTTTTAAAAAATTATGATATGTTTTTAATGCAGTGAAGTGAACATATAACATATCTTTTTGTAACTTACTTTGTTGATGTTGCAGCTTTATGCCCATATGTTGTAACCTCCATTGGTAAGGGCATCTTCACTTTATAATATTATCAATTATTGACCATAATTAAGCATAATTATACAAATAAATTATAATGTTTATCCCAGTAAAATTCATAAATTTTAATTTGCACGAGTAAAATCTTTAAATTATAGTTTCAATTTTTTAAAAAATTCTTCCATTAATATACTTAACAGAATGTAGATTTGTACTTGTCATGTTGTTAAAGTAATCTCATAAACAATCTTTCTTATGATGCATTTCCTGATAAAATTTCTAAAAATTTAAGTCATATCAATAAATTTTTTTAATATTTATTGAAAAATATGAATTTATTTATGTTTAAATCATTGTTATTTTATTTTTAAATCATTGTTATAATTGTAATAATTTATTTTTTCTAATTTTGATGTCCACAAACTAATTGCATGGATATAATTATAAGTTATATTTTAGAGTATGCTTAGGATTTTTCTTTTATTATAAGTTTTATTTTAATTCTATAATAAATATGATTTTTTTAAAAATATCGTTAATATAAAATTTAAAACATAAATGCATTAATATTTTCAAAAAATAATTTGAAAAAATGAGGCAAAAAATTAAATAGTTTTTACCAAAAACAATAATTTCAAATACATAAAAAAGAAAATTACTTAAATAGAGAGTCAATATGACATAATAAAAAAGGAAAGTTCAAACAATAAAACTTTAGATATCATTTTGCAATTTTAAATAAACAAAAAAGGTTAGCGAAAACAAAAAAATTTAGACATCAACAATGCAATTTTCCCAAACAAGGTATGAAAATTTATAATTCATTTGGTAAAATAAGAAAATCATTAATGATTGAAATTAAATTATTACAACATTATCCAAACAAAAACATCCTTTTTCTTCCAATGAATATTTATGGCCTTGTAGCATCAAAATCTTATCCAGCTAATTGTGATAATTATTATTTCTTATATTGCTATCCAAAAATATTATCTAACTATTGTTTATTCTTCATTCTTCTATAGCGTTGTTTCGTGTATTGATAATCATTTGCGGCTCATTGGGTGTTATCTTCTTTTTAATCTACAAATGGAGAAGGAGACATTTATCAATGTATGAGGGTATTGAGGAGTTTCTTCAACAGTTTGAGAATCTCATGCTAGTTAGATACTCATATTCTAATATTAAAAAAATAACAAAAGGATTCAAAAACAAACTAGGAGAAGGGGGTTTTGGCTGTGTATACAAAGGAAAGCTTCGAAGTGGTCAACTAGTTGCCGTAAAAATGTTAGGGAAGTCTAAAGCTAATGGGCAAGATTGTTGAACAAAGTCAAAGAAAGGGGCTGGCTGGACAAAGTCAAAGAAAGGGGCTGGCTGGTGGGTTTCTACGTGGCTGCTCCTTACTTCTTCCCAATCCCACATCGGGAGAAAAATGGGAAGGAGTGGAGGGTTTTGATTATAAATTAAACCCCTCCCCTTAGGTTTAGATATCCCATTCCAAGTCTTCCAATTTGTAATTTGGTCTTATCTCTTTCCTTCTTGTAATATTTTACGAGAAATATTAAAGTGGGAGTGTCCGAGGAAGTAGGCAAATTAGCCGAACCTCGTTAAAATTTCTGGTGTTCTTTTTTCTTGGTATTTATTTTTCTTCCCTATTTAATAGCTTTATTTGGTTATATTTGGTTAGTTATTTTGCTATAAATAATTAAGTTAATTCTGGCAAGACTCCTGGGTTTTAAGTGGGATCGTTTGTGACCCCTCCAGTGAATCTGGGAATTTTCTTAGTAGAATTTTGGCAGAATAATTTTCTAAATATTTCTTGAAAATATTGTTATTGAATTTTATTCGTTTCCCAACAACTGGTATCAGAGCCGAGGGTTTTTCTTAGTATGCTCTGTGGTTGCAGTTTTGACTGATCTGCCACATCAGAAAAGAATTATTCTTCGGAGTTCGAATTCGAGTGGGAGCGATGGCCGCAGACGAAGGAAAAGTGAGAATTGAAAAGTTCGATGGTTCAGATTTTAGCTTTTGGAAAATGCAGATTGAGGATTATCTGTATCAGAAAAAGCTGTATCAACCTCTCTCGAGTACAAAACCAGATGGCATGGATGAAGCAGATTGGAATCTCCTAGACAGACAAGCTCTTGGAGTCGTTCGGTTAACATTATCCCGAAATGTTGCTTTCAACATAGCCAAGGAGAAGACCACAGCGGGTCTAATGGCGGCTCTATCAAATATGTATGAAAAACCATCAGCTGCAAACAAGGTTCACTTGATAAGGAGGTTATTCAATTTACGGATGGCGGAAGGGGCTTCGGTGGCCCAATATCTAAATGAACTCAATACAGTTACAACTCAGCTGAGTTCAGTGGAAATTGAATTTGATGATGAAGTTCGAGCTTTAATTCTCTTGTCATCTCTACCAGATAGTTGGAATGCTACGGTTACAGCAGTCAGCAGTTCATCGAGTAAC
>CANYBF010440137.1:0-13309 GCA_948192965.1 Dalechampia spathulata
ATTATATATATACATATTAACAATAGAGTAAATAATATACATAAAATATATATACAATTATAAAAGAGTGACGGATTTTAGCTACGGAATTAATTCCGTAGCAAAATAGTGACGGATTTAGCTACGGAATTAATTCCGTAGCTAAATTCCGTAGCCATTTAACATCTTTTTTGTAGTGAGCTAAAATAATTATTATATATCTTTATAACGAGGGTAATAAAATAAAAAATTATTTTTATATTTAAATAAAGCAATAATTATGGTATTTATTGGTGCTAATCAATGATCTTAAGACATCCATTATCATAATTCTATTAATTGTTTTTCTATTTTGTTACTCCTCAATGCACATTATACGATAAAGTATACAAGTCCATTATATAAATATAACAATAATAATATATACAATTCAAATCAAAACTTTTAATAAACTACATAGTAAATAATATCACCCAATGAATTTCATCATACTTTATTTACAAGTTAGTAAGATAATTTTATTCTAATACAAAAAAAAAAAAAAGGCTACTTGTCAACAATGACTAACAACAATAATAATATGATGGATGTATGAAGTTCATAAATATTTTAAAAATGTTTAATTTGAATTTAACTTAAATTTGTGTTAAAATTAAGCTAATTGCTTCCATATTGTTAAAAAGTATCATTAATAACGACAGTAAATGCCATTTGAATCTACGTCAGTTCATGGAAGAAAGGCAAAGTGCCAAGACTAGTAATAAAGTTGTTAATTATTTCTGTTCTAGACTGATCTCAGCATGTAATAAAATTTCAGAAAAAAAAATAAAAAAAACACTGCACAAACACATTACATAATAATAATAACAATATACACGATATTTAGTGGACCCAACTCTCCCCTTCTTCCACCTGGAAATCAAAACCGCGTTTATAAACAGTGAGCATCATCGATCAATATCTCAAATAGAATTTTAAATTTGTCCTCATCAATCTCTCAAGATAATTCATCCTGATGCCATCCTCATTCACCACTTGGAACTCCATGGTTGGCCAATTTCCTCACAAACATAATATCCTAGGATTCAGAGAAGTCTTACATATATTATATGTATTTTTATGAAGTTGAGAACCTGCAACTGCTTGGAAGCTCACTTTTATTACCATATCTCTCTCTTTAATGTCCACGTTTCAATAGACAAAGATACTTTTCCACTTCTATATAAACCCTATAACTGGATTACACTATCTCTTACCTCCTTTAGAACACATCAGTGATCTGGTTGTCGTGCAGAGAGTTTAACTTGGGGTCGTAAATGCAGGACGAAAGTAGCAGAAATGCTAGGGGAATGTCTTCCTGCTATAGAGGCGTGCGCAAGAGAAAATGGGGGAAGTGGGTGTCTGAGATACGCGAGCCTGGGAAGAAGACGAGGATTTGGTTAGGAAGTTTTGAAACGCCGGAAATGGCTGCCACTGCTTATGACGTTGCTGCTTTACATTTCAGGGGACGTGAAGCTAAACTGAATTTCCCTCATTTAGTTAATGATCTTCCTAAGCCTGCGAGCTCTCACGCTGATGATATTCGCATGGCTGCTCATGAAGCTGCTATTCACCTTAGGCAGCGTATATCATGCGCGGCTGATGCTGGTAGCGGTAGTAGTAACGGTGGTGGTGATGGTGGTGTCGGTTCGAGCTCCAACGTGGTTGGTCCAGTGACGGTAAGACTGTCGCCGAAAGAGATTCAAGCTATAAATGAATCGCCGATGGATTCACCGAAGATGTGGATGGAAATGGCAATGACAGAAGACTGCATGATGTTTGCAAATGATGATGGTGGGAATTATGAGTGGGATAACGTGCAAAATGATTCTCTTTGGGGTTCTTAATCTGGTTATGGTATGCTTGCCCCTACTGGATTTATTTTTTTTTGTTTTTTTTTCTCAACAACGCTTATTGCAATTGATTAATTTCTTCTAAAATTAACTATATTATTCAATGTTTAATTTTATATCATCCTGTTCTATGTTATTGTTCATCAATACTTCTAATAATTAATGATCTTATAAACATATTTTTGCATAGTTATTATGTTGATATTTACTGTTCAGTCATTTTATAGCTAAAATAATAAGAATGTAATAATTTAGGTATACATGCTTGATCATGAGAAATTACGTGTTAGACACATGATCATATATAAATGAAATAACAAGATAAATACATGAAATAAAGAAAAATGCCAATAAAAATTATGTTCTAGGTTGATGATATTATAATTTAATGATATAAAATCTTTTAAAAATCTTTATTAGAGTAAATGTAAAATTCAATTAAATAAAAATAAAAAATACCATGATTAGCCTATATTTTACATGAAATAGTTGGCGATTGTACTGTTTCATGGAATAGTGTAGGAAGAAGAAATGGTGCAAACTTTATACCCAATTTTAAAAAGGGAATGGATGGTTTTAAGTGACAAATTTGATTGGTGCAGTGGAGGGCTCTAACTTATATTGGCCTCTTTCTGTAATTTGATTTTGTGGTGGACAATCGTTGCTCATTGAAATAGTTCGTAATCATTATCTAATTTAATTCAATTCTTTTAATGTACAATGCTTTTGCTTCCATAACAATGATAACGATAATGTGATTATCATTTAACTATTGACTCTGTATGGTTCTTCAGTTACTTAGTAATTAGAATGGAATTTACGTTGGATTGAATTATAAAAATAATAGAAAAATAAGAAATTTTCATTTGAAGGGAAATAATATCCAACACACAAATAAAGAGATAAATCATAAGATTCCGAGTAAAATCCATTAAAGGAAACAGCCACCCACATTTTATATATCCACTATATAAATATATATGCATGTACGTATGTAGCTACGCTTACATGTTTTGCTTCGCCAACTTATTTGAATTACACTAATTTCATAGTCACCTTAAATATGGCATACTTTTAGCCTTGTTTAATATTTTAAATTAGATTAAAATAATATTTTTAAAAATATTTAAAGGTTGAAATGGTATTTCATGATAACTATTTTCTGTACTTTTTACAGGGTAATGTTGAATTTTTACGTTTATTTTCGTTATCTATCAAACAACTAAACATCATAATATCCATTACTTTTATATAACAGAATTTAAGAATTTTATTATCTGAATGATTTATATAAAAAATGAATTTTATTTCATAACTTAAATTTGAGAGATCTTATTAAATAATGGTAATTACTTATCATAATGCTGTCTTAAATGCCAATAACCATGATCAACGTTCTATCCTACCTACCCTCTCCTTTGGTGAAGAAATGGAGCCCTAAATTTCTTTTTATTTAAAAAGACTTTGCTTTCCAAAAAAACTAAGAAAATAAAAAAATAAATATAAATGTTTTTAAAAATAGATTTCAGACTCGATTCATAAATATGTTACGATCTAGTAGAAGAAGACTGTCATAATAATACGTCTACCTTAAATCTTGCAAACATTTGATTTGGAGTGGTAAAACTTGTTTTATTAATAAAATTATGATATGAATTCAATAATCATATATTTTATTTATTAAAAAAATATGTATCAAGAAAAGCAATCCCTCCAAAAGGAGTCCATTTGGTTTAATGACAAAGCTGAATTTATGAGAAGGAATGCATTTTAATTGTAAATTTAAATTTCATTTAGTGAAGTGAAATAATTTTACCATTTCACCCTTCATATTTGGTTTTTTTTACTGCTGTCCCGAATATCAAACAATAGAAATTATATTAATTTTTAACATTCTCTTCATTGCCTTGCCACCGAGCAAAGGTTAGGTTGATGAAATCAACCCACGAGTAGAGAGACAGTAAGATACACGTGTCGGAATGTGGTGAAAAACACACGGATGTAGTATTAATATATATTTTGGATGCGAGTGATCCAACAGATACGGTGTAATTAACCCACAAACAAAGCCCAAGTCAAACGAATTATTATTCCCTCTTCGAGTTTCATATATCATATCATTCCATTCTCAACTAAGTCAAGTTCTCTTGCATTCTCATCTACAAGAAATTTCCTTTCTTTTTTTCGAATTTTAGGATGATTATACAGAAAGTGCATGAATTTTGACAAGTGATTAAACTTACAACAGTCTTTTCTCTCGAGCATGATTCCTGCAAGACCAAGAGAAGCCTCGAAGATAAATCTTATAACAACGTTAGCATTTCTTAAAAAGAAAATAATTCAGGAACGTTGATTTTTCTCCTAGCCAGGTAGTAGCTATCCTCTCTATTTATCAAGTATTCATGTTTGATACCATTCAACATATATCCAATAGGGTGTTATATTATCTTATTATAAATTTATTATAATCCATTATTTTCGTTATTTCAAGTGCTTACAAGCACTTCAATACCCATGGATGGACCTACATTTATTTATGTTAGAATTATTATATATTTTTTCTTTTACTTTTCTTATAAATCCAAATTTAATTTTACATTACTGGAAAAATCTTTTATCTAGTCCCTCTCATATAGAATTTCAAAAACTCAAACTAATCAATTTATAAATCTCTTAAGACAAGCAATCCAAAAATATTTTTTTTATCAAAATAATATTACAATAGTACATACGGAATTTAAGTTTTAATTCTGAAAGTTTGCATAAAGGTTATATGCGTCAAGCTTATATGTTCTCAAATTATTTGTTTTGACATTACAAAAGAAATCAGTATTTCTAAACAATGATTCAATAAAAATATGTTATTGAAGACACTAAATTGTAATGTTATAAATATTTTAGACAAAAATAATAAACAATATAATAATTTATAGTGTAGTAGAAGTTTATTGATAAATATTTTTTACTGCAAAATTAGCTCGCAATAAATTTTATATGTCTAATTATTTATCTTTTAAAATATGTATTATAATAAACAAAGGATGTTGATTTCATAAGAATTAATGTGTTGGTCGGTAGCTGATATCATTTTATTTTAGCAAGAGGCTTAAAAATAATTTTTAAAATAAGAAATTAAAACATGCTAAACTATATTACTTATTAAGAAAAACCAACAATTAAAGTAAGTTAAAATTTCTTTAGCTATTTCTCACTTATTGAGGTTGAATATTTAAATAATATTTCATTTGACAATCAATTATAGTCAATATTAAATGAGATAATAATTGTGTGAAGATGGATAATAAAATATTAACTAGCCTTTTTCAAGATTCAATTAACCAATTATAATTAATTAATTATCTATTCTCATGATAATTAGTTAATTGAAAAACATTAATTTTTTTTATCCAAAATTAATCCTCATGAGTTAAGTTATTATCTCTAGATAAATCATGTTCATGTCATGCTATCCAATAATTAATTTACCTATGAGTATAATCAATTATCTAATATATGTAATTAAGTAAGCTCAAACCTTAATCATGATCATTAAGCACTATGATATGAATCACAACAAATATCAACAATATATATAAAATCATCTTCTATTAATAAAAATCTAAAGTAATCCATGATCAAATATTCAATATTTAATATATTCATGATCATAATCCATATAAACACAAACGAATCAAAGTATTAATAAAAATATAATTACAATCAAGATTGAGAAAGAGGAAAATAGTAATAAAATCCATATAAACTCGATTGTTCCTCCTTCATTTGATTCTTGACCTTCAATCTTCAAAATCCTTGAATCTTCCTTGAATTGATGAATAGTAAAAGGAAATTGCTATGAAAAATCCCTAATATAACATTAAACTAATTCTAAATAATAAAAATAAGAAGGATTCAATGAAGAGAAAATGTAGATGAGGAATGGTTTGATGAATGAATGATGAAAATGGTATATGAATGTTTGAATGTCTTAAACTCAAGAAAATGAGGTTTTAAATGATATAAAAATTGTAAAAATCCAACATTTAATCATAATCTTTAATTTATTAAACTAATGACCCTTATCTTACCATTTAAAATCATACAAAACTATGCAAAAGCTCTCATAAGTCATGGAAGAGACATATGAATTTTGGTGAGTCTAGGAATGATAAAACAAGCTCCACGACTTGTAGGAACTCAACTATAACACATGGAATAGCTTACCATATTTTCAACACATTTGTTTTCATAAAATCTAATGTTATACAACTTTAATTTGGATGTTTTTTCATGTGTTAGAAGGATTAAAGTATACCTAGATGAGTTTCTAAGAGCTAAATTTTTCATTTAATATATGACAAATATTGATACATTTTATTGCTTTATTAAGTGACTTTTTATGTATATGTTATATCAATTTAACACTTTTGAATGTGTGAGGGCTTGCACCTTAAAATCTAGTATATGTGAATCATGATTATGAATTGAGAATCAATATATATATCATGAATAAATGCAATGTAATGATTAATAATTCTAAATGAAAGTATACATAAATTCATGTAAAATGCAATGAAACCATTAAACATCTAACAAACTATAAAAAATACAAAAAATACATGACAATGCATTAAGTGTATTAAAATTAAGATAAGAAATAAAAATATAATATTAAATAAAATAAGAATGAGAGTATAAAATATATACATTTTTATTTACTATATACATATGAAATTTCACATTTTAACAAATAAGTGGTTAAACTTGTTTTCTTGTGATTAAATATTTGAAGTTGTAAAAAATATTCATAATAGTTGATATTTTCCCTTTCACTCAAGTATCAATGTCACGCCTACCACGGTGTAACATGCTCCCGTAGCGTAGTTGCCAACTTCCTAAAGATTAGAAAATTGATAATCACCCTATAAGGGATTAGAATAATTAGCCTGTTAAATGCAATATAATTTTTTTTGAATGATGTAAAACTTGTATCACAATATACCACATGTAAGCATTACACATTACTTTAATGTTTTAAGGACATCCCTGGTGGTATTGTTATATTTACATCATAAACATAAAACACAACAATAAGATATTACAACTTTTTTTACTGCCAATAGTACAAAAAGAGTAAGCTGCACAAAAACCAAGGAGTAGAAGTCTGCCATGGAGTCCAAGTCCTTTACCCAAAATTTCTATCTCAAGGACTTGCTGCTAACACTGCTATATCCTGCGCTCTCCTATGTCACTAATTCCTACTTTCATCAATTGACAAACGTTGAGTATAAAACTCAGTGGTGCTAATAAAGTGAATAATTATAAATAGCGTAATATTCACATAATATCATATAATCATCTTTTCCAATATAATCAAGCTTTTCAGTAAAATTTATATTCAGAAATAAAATATGATGTTAGCCGAATAATATTATCACCTATAACCACTTTTGTTATTACCTGTGAACTTTATTATATAACCATCATTTGTTCACAACCATTCACAGTGTAATAATAGTTATAACATTTCAAACGTTATTTCATTGATAAATGTTAAATGTGATGAAATATGCTTCTGAGAATGCAATTTATGAATTGCACTCTTCCTGTATTTTTCCTTTGCCATTTTCATTTCATTTGGCCTCTTTTTCAAATGTGCACATTTTTGTACTGGGTTTTTTTTTATTTCTATGGTTCAACAAACAGGAACCCATTTTATTTCCATTCAATTTCCCATGGAAATCCATTTTACATCCCAGTACACTTTCATTAAACATTTCCTCACTTTTGCTCACTTTCCTTCTTCTTTATTTCCCCATAATATACCATGTTATGCTTCATATAATAATGCATTCATGATTATGAAATAATGAATGCGCATAATATAATGTTATGGATAATCATTCAATGATATTGCATTATACTATAGTAACATTCCTCTATAGATCATTTAATAATCAAGAAATACTAACACAAAACTACGATAGCTTTCCTTTTATCTAACTTATCTAGTGGTATGCGTAGATTATCCCCGGAACCACCTGAATCAGAATATGATGTTTGTATGTAATAAAAAGATTGAATACAATCCTTAATCATTCATAGTTTACATTTCTATAACCATTTTATAGTTTATATGTATACACCATTGTATAACAATCATTTACACATATTAAGTCAATTCACATATCATAATATGGTATCAAATAAGAAAATTATAATAGCATCCAAAAATACAATCACTATTCATATTAATTATCATGTTACATGAGCCAAAATATAAAATATAAAATATCAAAATAACATAATGTTTATGTTTTTGAAAACTAGAGTTTATCAACTTTTAAACGGTATATCATATATATAGAAATCCGTTTATTTAAATGAATAATACCTATGTTACTTTAAAATCTTATATAAGACTACTTTTTAATAAATTCTAAAACCAATTTATTATTTTTTTCCTTTATTATAAAATGAAAATCTTATTAAATTAAAATAAATTTGATATCATAATAAAATTGACTTAAAAAGCTTTCTAATAATATATTATATGTATATTAATTCATTTGTTAAGTTAATTAATTGGAATGGTTAATTTGAAAATTCATTTAAAATATTTCTTTTAAGCTCTTAGAAAATCACCCCCCTTTTTGATCCATCTTTTAATAAATCATTTAAATATCAAATTAAACAAACTTTATGTTATTAGAAAATAAGTTTAGCAAGCTTTAATTTGTTATATATAACATATTTATAAAGTTATTCATCAATATATTTAATTCACACACAAGTTAGTTACTACATACACACATCTCATATTCACCATATAAACCGTCCCCCTTATCATATTTAGGTCCAACAATTAAATTCCATAAGGAACCATAGTATACCATAATAAAGTAAAGAGCTTTCTAAAGACTTGTTCCATGCTCAAAATTTAGTCATTTAGGCTTTCAAATAATACTTTACCGCAAGCTTTATTTTATTCTCCTAAATAAATAAAAATAAGGTCTATGTATAGCATATCTCGCAACTCATCATTTCAATTATCAAACATACTTCAATTAGGTACATTCAATCAGTAATTAATCCTTCTCAAGATAGTATAAAATACATATCATAATGTATACATATTGAACAATTCCTTATCTCAAAATCATAGAATCTCAACTTCATACATTACCACGTAACAACTTCACTAACCAAGGCAATCCAACATGGCATGAGTGCTAGTTAAACCCTTCAAAGATTGATTAGGGTGGTGAAAATCTATTTATTTAGAAATCCAATTTAGCACTTTTACCATTTTAAGTGGTTAATTATCCTAGGTAGGTGTATTGACATCTATAAGCATAAATAAAATCACATAATATAGCATGGCAGTAAATATAGCATGGTAGCATATAGAAAAGCATAACAGCATATAATAAGGAAATGACCCATAAAAAGGGATAAAGATAGGGAATACATACAAATTGAGGGAAATGAATAAAATAAAGGCCTATTCTATTAGAAAAGACCTTTGTCAAAACAAAAATAGATGCTAAGAGACATCTCCTCCACTCCATTTGGGTAAAAAATACATTGGTCTTGGACAATATGAGCCAAATAGAAGTACAAATGAAAATGCATGAACAATAAAATGCAACCAACACTCTTAGAAAAAATGATGATTTAGAGATTTGATTTGATTAATTCAAGCTATGGGTAAGCCCAAATCAATGATTAAAGTCCACTAAATATGATGAAATTCATTCATGATAAATGTAATTTACATAAGTTAGAAAGTATAAATGACATAAAATTGAAAGGGAGCTTTCAAAATCACTCTCATTAGTCATTTAGACTAGATTAACTTCCTAATATATCTTTAATCATTTATAATTGCAATTAAAATTAAAAATAAATTAAGGGACATTAATTTGGAAAATCAAGTTATAAAATAAATTTTTAAGCAAAAATTGATGAACTGATCATGAGACATAAATTAGAAGATTTTAAGATCCTTTAGTATCATTTAGAAATGAATCAACATCAAACTTTGAACTCAATCATGTAAATTGGCCAATTAAAATGGTATTTAATTAAAACAATGAACCAAATAAGTTAATTATAAGTAAAACTTAACTAAAAGACCATGAGAATTGAATTGGAAGACTTTAACATCATCAATTATCAATTAGAGATGAATTAACGTCTAAATCAAACTCAATCATGTCAATTACAATAAAATTAAATTAAATACAGCATTTAATTTGAGAAATTAATTATGAAGAAAAAATTCATCATTGCATGAATGTTTAATGATTCCAAATCATCCAAGCTATTGTGAAGCCATAAATACTACTATTTCATTTTAATCAAAAATCAAGTGAATTTCAAAGAAAAATAATGTTTCTAGCAAAATCAAACATATATATGATGTATATAATGTCACATGCACCATATGTAATGTTAAATCATGTATGTGCACCATATATACAATTCAAGAAAGATAAAAATGAAGATTTTAGGTAAAATCATGAATGGGGTCATGAAAATAGAATAATATGTGACTGTCATAAATCATATAGAATATAGGAAGACTCTAATGTCATTGTTGCATTCCAACCTTTAGTAAAATGATCAAAATCATAAAACCCATGGAAAAATAAAAGAAAATGACAAGAAGAGTAGAGAAAGAGTCTTCTAATCACTCACTAATGCTAATGAGCTTTCAATCTCTTGATTCTATAATAAGTAAAGGGGTTTAGTGATGTTAATTTATCACCAATCACCTAATTAATATTAATTATATGGTTAATTAATTAAGTAATTAATTTGGTAGAGTTTGGCTTATATTAGCTAAATCCATATCCTTTTCCTATAAATGCCAAATAGATATTTATAGAGGAAGGAGAAAAGTTACCAAAAAAGATTGATAATGTGGAATTCTATAAAATTAAGGTAATGTGTGCCATATGTTCAAGTATGTACACCATACATAACCCAGATGCATTGTATATTTACCACATATATTAGTATGTGCTCTGTACATCATAATTCACCAAACATGTATTGATCAATTTAAGCACATTATGATGTGCACCTCACGCTAGAATGACTTCCATTATGTCAAAATAGCTAAGAAACATGTAGAGCACATTAGTTGAGCAAGGAAATAGGTCACTCACATTACATAATTTCACTATAACATGCTCTACACATCAATAGATCATATAGCATGCTTCAGCTTCCACAAGGTAAATGTAATATGCTTCATATGCTAAGAGCTCTTATAGGATGCTAAAACCTTTGTATGTAACTCAGATTCAAAAATGGGGATCAATAACAAGTCATATCAAAGAAAGTCCAAGTATGTAATGTACATAAGTGAAAATTCAAGGTTAACAAAAGTATTGAAATTGGAAGTTTAAAGGCCTAATTAGATTTATCCACATGCATATGACCTTCACATGATAACTTAAGATATTTTGAACTTAGTATATAAAGGAATTTAATGAAAGATAATTGAAGAGGAGTGGATTAAGGTGAAGCCAAGACTTTAAAGAGAAAATGGAGAGAAAAATTTGATAATTTCTTAATAAAATTTTCAAAGAAGTTCAAAGGAAAATTATCAAGAAGGTAATTATATTCATTTCTTTCATATGTAATATGAATCTGGTAGATGAGAAGTGATTATTAAATAAAATAAATGAAGAAGATGGATTTTTAAGGTTTAATGAAGTGGATGAAAGTACAGTTGTATTTTAAGTGAAAATGATTTATTAAGCAAAATAAGGATTGAAACAAGCTTAAATTCTTGAACATGTAATAAAACTTTAAATAAATTTTGATAAAAAATTTAGTCAAGGGTAGTAAAGGATGGATTAACTTATTTTAATTTAATAATTTAGTTGAAGTAGAAAGTATTATAGAATAATGATAAAAGCTCATTTTTATTTTATTTCTCTTTCCTCTTTGAAGGGTTATTTATTAATAAGTGGGATATCAATTAAATTATTTTTCTTTCCACGTAGGTGATTATTTTTCCTTCTTTGACAAAAACTCGATTTCTTCTAATTTGTAAAGTTGAAGATTTTGAAAATGGTTGAAATCCCTAGAACCGCTGGCAACACGTGTGATTTATAGTGGTTTGGTTAAGTCTTGCCTACGTCCACTTTCTCCTAAGTCTCAACTTAGGGTTCCACTAAAATTCAATCTATTACAATAAAGGATTCACAAATGAATCCAATCTCTAGTGTTTTCAAGGCTTACACTCTAACCTTTACAATCTCAATCCTTACAATCAACTCAAATACACAATAATCCCCAATGGATTAATCTCACACCAACCCCACAAAGATTGCAATTATACACAAAGAGCAAATGTAGAAACAAGCTTGAAACTTAATTGTAACAGGTGAGAATAACACAAAAATGAATGCTTTGCAAGTGTATTTTTGTTAGCAAAGAAAGTATGAAAGTTGTATATATAAAACTAGCCATTTCTCAGACTTTAAAACCTAATTTCTAAGTCGCGTATGGCTGTACAGTATTTGTACGCCCGTACGGATTCAAAACTAGCCGTTGGAAAATAGGAGGGAACTGTGGTACGGCCGTACCATCACTTGTTACGCCCGTACCAACCCAAGTTTCCTGATACATAAATTTTCCTGCGAGTTTGCGTACGGTCGTACCACCATTTGTACGCCCGTACCGAAGCAGGTTTACTGATGCACAAAAATTCCTGCGAGTTTGCATACGGCCGTACCAACCAATGGTATGCCCATACCAAACGCAATGGAACAATACTCATAAGGTACATCCAGCCGTCTGGCCGTACCACTCATAAACAAAACTTGGTACACCCGTACCACATACAAAAACACTTGGAAAATTGCAAATAACTTAAATTGACTACACGTGGCACAACACTGAAAACCTAGGGTCTAACATTCTCCCCCTTTTTGATGTTGGCAATCAATTTAAGTTTAATTTACAAAATACATTCAAAAGACATTTTATTTTTAAAACATTTTAAAATATTGGAAATCTCCCCCTTTATTTTGGAATATATGCCATACAATAAAAAATACAATCAAGGCATCAAATAATAACCAAAATACAGAGATGAGATAAGTAAATAAATACAATCATCAATCATCAAAATACATAAACTGAATAAGCATCATCATATATATATACAAGATAGAAAAAGGATACAATATAAAATGATACAATATCCAAAACATACACTAAAGACAAACAAATAAAAATAATAAACTACACCACAAGAGTCCTAAACATAAAATAAACTAAAAATCTCCCCCTTTGACAACATTAAAATAGAGATGATCACTCAGGGTCATGAGGAGGAGTGGGACTCGATGGTGAAACAATAAAAGGGTCTACTGCTACGCTGATAGAGTGAAGAGATGCTGTGGAAGAGGCAA
>CANYBF010440200.1:0-16743 GCA_948192965.1 Dalechampia spathulata
CTAAAACATAAGCTAAGGCCAAAAAACATATGCACACGCACCAAAAGCATATGCACATGTCCGAAAGGCATCCTGGAACGGCCAAAGTTGGCCCAGAACGGCCTAGAAAGCCCTAAATCAACTTGGATTGGCCTGAAGCTAGCCCAAACTGACCCGGAGGCATTCCTAAATCGATTCAGATCAAGCCGGTCCAAAATGAGGGTGCGACATCTATTAAATCATTGATCAAGTTAATTAATTTGAAAATTTTATTTTATTATTTAACTAAAATAATAATGAAATATAATTTAAATATGATTCTTCAAAAGTAACATAATATGCAACCACTTATCAAAGCTATTTTGAAATTTTTAGATTAAATTACTAAGTTTTATTCAAATTAAATCATTAAACCTATTACCAAAATATCAAAAACAAATTATATAGAAGAATTATTAGTTTAATCATATGCATTAAGAGTTTGAATTGATTTTAAATTTTAATCAAACCATGAATTATATTAAATGTTGCATTTTAAATCACCAAGAGATATTTAGCCACTAATATTCAATAAAATAAAAGCAATAATGTAAAAAGAAAACATAAAATTCATGATATATAGAGAGAAGATAAAATATAAAAAAATTTGTTAGCCATTTGAATCAAGTTTAATTTCCACTTTAATCCTAGGTTTTACAATTGAATTCTTGGAAAATAATAACTTAAAACGCAAGAATGTATCTAAAGCTAAGAAATTATGGCTAAAAACCCTAAAAAATATTTTTACAATGTGATCCAAATAAGTATATATCTAAAATATTTTTACAATGGGTTCATAATTTATATATCATCATAAAAAGATGTGGATAGCATCCTTATAAGCATGAATGATAGCCTTTTTGACAATAGTCTCATTTCATAATTTAGAATGCTCTAATGACTTCTCAAATGTCATTTTATCTCCTCAAAATTTAGTTTCATGAATGTGCATGAATTTTGATTGTTTCCTTGACCCTTTAAAAGACATTTAAGTCCTTGTTTAGCCATTTTTCATTTTAATTTTGTTTTAATCATTCATAAATGTATATCACTAAAAAAATGTTAATATTTTATTTTAATACATTTATTAAACACTTAAATTAGTATTTATAAACTAAAATATATTAAAATGAGTGGAAGATTATGTTACAATATTATATGAATTTTTAATTCTTCAAAGATAATTATATAAAATTCAAATAAAGTTACAAAATTACAAATCATCCTTAAATTACTATAAAGCTATTTATAAAGATTCCTTTTGAACATTACTAAGATTATTCATAAAAATAAGATATTGAGCTGATATTTGCTATTTCCAAAAATGATAAAAATGACCTTTTATTTTCATAATTATATTGGATCGTCTTTAAATTTTTGCATTAAACTTCACATTTTATTCAATTTTTATTATATATATTAAATTTTTATTCAATCTTAAAAGTTATATTTTAGGTTAATTGCAAAAATCCCTAACTTTTAACTTTTATCTTTTTACAAAACCCAACCTAAAAAGTTTATTTTTCAAATTTACCTTATTTTGGTTGAAACTAAAACTTTTTAACTTTTTTTAACTTTACCCACTTCTCTCCTTAACTCACTATTTTCTCCTCTTAATTTTTCATCATGTTCTTGTTGATTACCTCCCTCATTCTCCTCTTTATTATTCTTCATTCCTTTATAGTTAAATCTACTTCATTTTCTTCATTAAACTCATTTATTGTCTTCTTTTTTTCTTCATATAGTTATAGTAGGAAAGAAAAATGTTGTGGATTTTAAAATTAAAAAAGCTAATTTTAAGAAGAAACTTGTATCTGATGATGTTCGTTGATTCTCCCCTTGTTTGATAGAGGAACCAATTTTAAGAAAATGAGTTAAAGAATTTGATTTTGTTCATAGTGTATCTTTGAAAAAGTCAAAGAAAATGCATGTTATAATTGAAGAATCGCCTAAAAAAATAGTCGACAAGCATGCAAGTATATTTTTGGCCTTTTTTTTGGTTTTTTTAAATTGATTTTAATTCATTTTATTATTTTTCTTGCCTCTTTTTTGTTGCATATGGTTATTTATAAAATATATGAACATTATTTTATTTATTTATAGATCTTTTGAATATTTTATTATTTTTTATTGATTGGAAATATGATTGAATGATTTTGTATGTATTAATATTATTGGTAAATCATAAGTTTATCAAAGGTTTACCATGCCTTCTTTTATTTAATATTGTTATGTTTCTTTGGTTATTCAATATGTCATTGAACTAATTTATGTTGGACACACATGATTTATTTTTGTATTATTACATGTTTACATAGGTTTTCTATATTTATTTCTATTTTTTCCTTTATTTATGTGATATGTTCTTAAAATGCTTTTGTTATATTATTGTTGTCAGTTTACTTTTGATTTACTATGGGTATTAACATTTTTTTTGCTTCATTTATTTGTTTATATCATATGTTATTGATGTGATTTTCGTTATATTATTATTATTTGTATACTTCTGGTTTATGTATGATTTACAATGGGTATTAACATTTTTTTGCTTGATTTATTTACTTATGTAATATGTTATTGAAATAATATTGGTTATATTATTATTATCGGTATACTTGCGGTTTACATATGGTTTACTATAGGTATTAATATTATTTCACTTGGTTTATTTGTTATGTAATATGTTATTTAAATGATTTTGGTTGTAGTATTATGTTTGATATACTTGTGATATACAAATGGTATCTTTTATCTTATTATTATACTAATTTTGTACTTTTGTTAATTTGATGCATTACTTTAAATAATTATTATAGGATACCAATCATTTAGATTGTGTATTTATTGTTGATATATTGCATATTTATGCATGTTTCCATATGACATATTTTATATTAGTTTATTTGTTGGCTGGATATTTTATTCAATTCTTTTTTGTTGGATAGAAATAATTTTTAATTTATTCTTATTGTTGATATATTTTAGATTTACAGTTGGTTTCTTTGACATTTTATGTTTTATATTGAGGTTTAGTTTTAGATTTTTTATGTTTTTATGTATTTTTATTTTATGTTTGTTTATTGTATTACCAGGAATGAGATTTATTGACTTCATCCCAAACTCATTTATATGCTAAAATTTCCATTTATTTGAATGTGGATGTCATTAGTGTTATCAATAAATGCTTGACATATATTCAATTGCATATATTTAGATGAAGTTTAAGGCATATTTTGGACATGCCCTTTTTATTATGCAACATCAAGTTATCCATTCTCTTTTACTATATGAGATTTTTATTGATAAACTTAATAAGTTTTGGGTTAATATCAATGGTTTGAAATTAAGGTTTGGAATTGGGGAATTTTATATCATTACTGATTTGAAGTGTTCAGGTGAAAATGTCTTTTCAAAATTATCTAATAATAAATATCACTTATTAGATGAATATTTTAGTGGGGTCAAGTTTTTAAATAAGCAAGCACATTATGATGTTTTCATGATTATGAAGCCTCTTTGCGATGATACTGTTAAGGTGACATTATTGTCTTTCATTCATTTCTTAAGAATGAGAATTTAGTTGTTAGGTCCCATTTTCAACTTGATGATGAATTCATTTTGACAGTTATCCATACGGGAAGGAGTCATTTTAATGTACAATTAAATTCTTGAAGCATAGGTTGAAGTTTATAGGAGAGGTTAACCCAATTCCAAAGAGATTTATATATCATTTATTAGCTTGTACCTATATCTTCGAAGTTTGGTTCTATAAAGTTTGTTAGTATATGAATGGTAGATACAATGTCTATACTAGCAATGCAATTTTATGGATTTTTAATTGACATTTGTATCTAATCAGCCAAATTTTAATGGTTCAAAAATGAAGCTTTTTTTGTTAACTTATCCGAGATAATATGTTTTTTATTTATTTTATATTTTCAACTTATTCATTTTTGGTATATTATTGGTTTATAATAGAGCTACAATTAGTTTATCATGAAATTCTAATATTCATGTTTAGTTTACTTTAAGGGTACAACTAGTTTACATATGGTTTACTACTATCAACTTCTTATTCATGCTTTCTTATTTTATGGTTAAAGTTGAAAAATATAAGCCCTACTTCAGAAGAGAGAGTTAAACTTTAATTGAATGATTTTTTTGATAAAGGTAAGGGCAAAGTTCCTGATGATTTTGGTTCACATGACCAGAAGGATAATCATCATGCTTCTAATTTTTATTTCAAAGAAGTAGTTGGTGGTATAATTAATGAATTAAAAGTTTTGCGTGATAAGCGAAAAATTCTTAAAAGTCATGTTATTGATTTGAGTTCAAAGTTTGATATGAAGATTCAAGAATTGCATAACTATGTACATTTATTATTATGTTTTAGATTTCCATAAAGTTCTATTTGATTTTTTTTGTACTTTTTGTTAAATTTTGTAAGTTAGGAAAAGTGAAATAAAATTGAATGTTGAAGATAATTTAGATCTTAGGATTGATCAAATAAGTAGTAAATAGAAGGTGTTTAGTTATAATTATGTTAAAAAGTGATCATTTTTTTCTCTATAAATTTTTTTCTCATATTTTTTATATTGTCTATGTTACTGTTAATGAAGAAGAAAATGTTTCAGTCATTCCTGTTATGTACTTATTGTTTTCTAATATATACTTGTCATATACTTAATATATACCTATCATATACTTATCATATAGTTACCATATATTTTCTATAAATGTAGATTGATGATATTATTGACCTTGACACTATTGAAGATGCTATAATTGATTTTGAAGATCATGATTCTGAATATGTAAGTGAGGATTTAGATTTTCATGGTATGGTTGATAAAAGGGAAGCATCTAGTTTCAAAAATGTTGGTGAATTAGAACAAATGGAATATAAAGCTAGTGTGTTGATCCTATATGTTAGTTTTGATTATGTTATTGGGAGGTAATATAAGACAGTTAATTTTTTTTAGTTATGAATTTTTTATACTCATATTGTATCCCATTTGTACTCTAAAATTATGATTTTATGTTTCATTTTTTGAAAGAATGTTATTAATGAAGGTATTAATCCAAACTTGCTTATTAAGTTGGTTGATGATGTTATTGTTGCCTGGAAAAAGGTATTTTAGTTTTATATTAACTGAAATACTTTAAGCTATTTATAATGCTATGTTCTGTACATCAATTGCTGGGATATAAGTGGTATACAAGAAGTTGTTGATGTTGAAGATTGTGATAATGTTTTCACTACACTTAAACTTGAAAAGATGAGTGTCTGTTCAAGTGATATGTTAAAATTACCTTACATTTAATAGTCTGGCCTATCAGATAACAATGCTTCATCTAGGTCTTCAAAGATATTAATTAAAGGTGTTGTTCCTTTAGATAACAATATTGATGTTGAAGTTAATGGTAATTTATTGGTGAATTTCTCAAATTAGCTAGAGGAAGGGATAAAAAAACTAGTAACATTTTACATTTTATTTTTACATTTCAAAAACCATATTTGTATTAAAATTTTCTTTATAGTATTTTTTTACTTTGTTTAAAAATATTTTTTTGCATGGAAAAAACTCAACTCTTCAAAGATAAAGAAATTGTATCCACCTTTAAACTTTATTGATAACATTATGGATGAAAAGGTTTGGTTTCATACCTTATGACATTATAATCATCTTTTAAGTTTGTCGATAAGTATATATTAATTGCATTATGTTTTTTTATACTACATTCTTGCATTTATTTTTTATAAAGTAATGATATGCTTATTGTATACTTGTAGTATGCTTATTATTAACCACTCGTATATTTTTTATATGCCTTAATGAAACCTCATATTATTAATATTAAATTTGCATATGTGTTTACCATGATATGTTTAATTATTTTATGCTTTTGTGTTTTCTTCTTTTGTTATAAATTGATGTTTTATTTTATTATTTAAGAAAAAAAGAATCATTTATTGATGGTCTACCTAATAAGTTCACAATTACAAATAATTTATTTGATCAAAGTATTGAATAACTTTTTTCTGTCTATTGGGTATAAGATGATATTATGTATATGATTATATTTCTATTGATAGTATCATTATACAATACTTAAGGGTTTTATAATGATATGTTGTAGACTATAGCATGAAGTTGATCATGTGTTGTTTCCCATACAAATTGGTAAAAGTTCTTGTTAGGTTTTAGCTTAGCTTTTTTTTTTTGGCAAATAAGTATATATGACTCAATGAGGGGTACAATATATGATGCTAATATGTCAGTAATTGTATGTGTATATTATATTTTGCTTATGAATTTTCTCACAAAAGTTGGGTTTTATTCAAAGTAGAATGGTTTATTAGTTGGTGGTGACACTTATCCTAATAAGCACCCAAATGATGCATATGATGTCCATTTTGTTGAACCTCTTCCTAATAAATTTGAGAAGTAAGTGGTTCAAATTATTACTATTTATTTATTGAATATTTAGTCTTATCACTTCAATTTTTCTATTTTAGTGATTGTGGTATCATTATTATTTCTTTTACTATGTACTTCCTTGAGGTAAAGGAGATACCAATCCATTGCTTTAACACCATAGATTAAATAATGCCTTCACATTCAAGTATTTATAGTCTTCAAACCTTGATGCCTTTTCTTTTGATCTCCAAACCTTGATATAGCTAAATGTAACTCTATAATCATCCCTTAGGTCTATGATTCTATCCATTAGTGTGTGTATAATCTTCACATTCAAGTATTTATTTTTAATTAAATCAAAAACTATTTTTGATGTAGCATTCTTTTGGTCTCCCAATTGTATATCTCTAATACAAGTATGACGATTCTTGAATTTTCTTACCTTTTATATATTTATGCTCCACTTTTTAGATAAGTATTTCTGTTTGTAGGTTTTATCTATGCAACTTGCTGTAAATTCTCTTTTACATAATCTCTTAATCAATTTTCCATTGCATAGCAACTCAATGCCTTTTACAATGTATTTTTATCTTGGTAATTTTATCTCTCTGATATGACATTCTACTTTGGATCTGTTATGATTTCTACATTCTTTTCTCTTTTATCTTGATCTTATTAAATTAGAACAAATATTTTTTGCTTACCCATAGCTGATGAATATTCTATCATTGCATATGAGGTTTCCTATAGGGATACACATGATATATCAAAAGTATATGATTGACCACAAATAAAACTTTCATCTATTTCTGCATTTGAGCTGCTGGTCAAAAAATTATGCATGTTTCTATAATTGATACGTAATGGATACTTAGTAAAATCTTGCTCTTTTCTTTTTGATTTTAAGCAAAACCTTAATGTAACATCATTGTTTACTTTGAGTGTTTGAAAATTGGTATACTTTGTTGAACTTATCCATTTACTATAATAATGAATGATTATTGGTATTGGATCGTATATTGTTCTTCTATTATTCGTTGCTTTATTCATGCTTCAAGATATGTTTTTGTTTGATTTTGATTATGTTTGCTAGTTTCTTCATTGTTACAGCGCTTTTTAGTGGTTATGTTTTTTTTTGTGATTTTGTTGATAATTTATGTGTTCAAATTATGTTTTATTTTGAATAGTTGTATTTGAATAGGATTTTATTCACTTTCCAAAATCTCATGAGATTTTCACTTGATATTTTCCTATTTATTATAATATGGTATTTGCTAAAAATGTCATTTTTTTTATAAAAATAAAAAGTGACAATTGGAAAACTTAAAAAAATTTATTTTATTGATTTTATATTATTGTATATATTTTCCTATTTATAAGCTTATAAAAATCCCTTTTGCATATTAATGAAAACCTTGAGAAAAAGTTTACTATCTAAAAAAATTAGTTTACGAGTTCTCTTTAAGAAAGTTGGATGGATTAATTAACAAAAAGTTATTCCAATATGATTTTTATTATTTTTGTTAATTCAATTAACCTCCTATTTAATAACTTTTTTTAAAAGTTTCTATATTATTCATTTATATAAATTTACTACAATGAAAATTACAATGCAATTTCATGTTATAAATTAATTTCATAAACTTAATCAATAGATACTAAAGAAATAAACATACTTTATGATGAATCTAAATTTCCTAAGTATATTCTACTTTGTAACTATTAACCATTTAATGAAAAAAAAATGATACAAATCCCATTCCAATACCAACCAATGAATTTCATATCTTGAATTCAAAACAGAAAACTACATTGTTTTTGTAACACAAGACCAATGGTTGAATGGTAACTATCGATGATCTCATTATCATGATAATCTTTATATTTATCATTTGTTTTTATTTAAATTTCAAATTTAAAAGAGAAATATGTGTTACTTATATATACATATTGTCACACCCAATTAGTGAACATGCTCCGGTAGAATGATTAACAAAAATCATATAATTAGGAATTTACTAATCATTTTACAAAAGGACTTGTAATTTTTTTTCTAGCATCTCTGTTGATATACAAATCAAAAATATTTTACTGCTTATAACTGTACAATGATAATTGCATAACAAAAACATATACTATGAATACATTATACTGTTAAAATTAGTTTTTTGAGGGTTGTTTAAAACTCAAAGTATTCTGACTACATTAGTGCCTCACTAATTTAGATATTCCTCTTAATTAATCTAACCTGTGTTCAAATGATAAATATTGAGTTTGTCATTCAGTGGTGCTCAAGAGTATAATAACTATAATCAAGATAACACATGTAAATATTATTTAATATAATATTTGTACAAGGATAATTACAACATTCTTAACATTCTATTTATTTAAGTTCATCTTTTTCATAGTTCATTATTAATGATTAAATTAGTAATTATTGATAAATAGTAACATATTAAGCTAACAGTTTAATTAATATACCAATATTTCACTATTTTATATGATTCATATCTTCATAGATTATAACAACTTATCGAGGAGGAATAATATCAACTAATCTCAAAAACAAATATAACAATATATTCAATAACATTGCCTTATAACATTCTAACTATATCGATTCATTAGTAATCATAGATTCTAGCTATAAAATAAATCAAATTATATGTAAGTCCATATCATACACATATGCTTATTGTATCGATATCAAGTTCTATTAATAAATGTTGATCTTAATTAGTGTATTAAATAGACATGATTTTAAAGCAATCATAACTTTTCATAACTTATACCATTACTACATGTCAATATTATATAAATATTTTTTTGACAAGTATAGTCAATTAATAAAATAAATAATAAGTAGTCGTTGTAATATTCTATAGATAAGATTTTACAGCTAATAAAAATATAATCAATGGTAAAATATAATTTCATATAATCTCTCTATCAATAACTATTCAATGACATATCACAATCATGAATCAACCATATTATAATCTCTCTTTAATTACATAAATAGAATGATAATAATATACTCTATATCAATGAATGCATTGTGAATTGCATTCCTCTTCTCTTATAGCTATGATATGTTATATGATAATGATTGCAAATATAAATAACATTCCTCTATTCTTTGTAATTTCATTATTTTTTTCTGTAACAACATGAATCTTTATATTGGATTGTGCACAATTTATACTGAGTACATTTTCAATCATTTATTTTTCTATTATCTTTGTATTTTATGTATTCTTTGTATTTGTATCTGTATCATTGTACCTTCCTTATTCCTCTAAAATATCATGATAATGATATATGATGCATGACTTATGCCTTTACCATGTATGTATATGCATAATCCTGACTTAATTGTAAAATAATAACATTTTATAATATTTATATAAATCATATGTCCACATGAATAAATATTAATAGAATATTCATAATGTCATATGATGATATACTAGTAATTAACGATCCTTTATAGTTTACCTGTGAATCTCATTTATAAATAATTAATATTAGGCTCAAACTTAGTCCCTATCATGCACAATTACTTCATGATGTGTATGTGCGCGTATATATATATATATATATATAGGCATCAATATTACCAAATGTGTAAATAAATAATCTTTATTATAATATAAGACACCAATTCATATAAATATATCAACCAGTACACTCATCAGGTGTTCATAACTTGTTATATTTAAATTGTACTAACCTATTAAGAAATCTTCATTTCCTAAATTAAATTACAAAATAGATGATGAATGATTATACGAGCATTAACTGATAATCTTACCATACTGTAATTGGCTTTAGGTAGATTATTCATTTACCTGTTAATCTCTTATATTTATATAAGAGTTAATGATAATAAAACAAAAATATGATCATAACTAATCATATTAATAAAATATAATAATTGTATGACATACAATAAATCATCATCATATTTCTTTAATATAATTAATATGATGTATCAGATAATTTTATTTATAAATATTTATTAATAAAGATAAACATAACCAATAATAAAATATTAATAAATAATTTACCATAAACCATTTACCTTTTGGATAGGCCCTTAACGTACTTGTATCAGCCTTTAATAAATGAGCATCACCCTATAATGATGTATTAGTCTATTATTCGTAACATTTTATAGCTATGTGTAACTAATCGAATGCATTTTTTCATCTCTATCTTGATATGTTTTTATTCTCAAACAAGAATCGTCAAGTGAATAATAAAAAAATATTAAATTGCTAATTATAAAATGATTGCTTTTATATAGGTATTTCATTTAGCTATAGATTTCACATGTAATACTAAACACAAACTTATTTTTACTTTCCCTTAATCTATTTGTATAGTCAGAGTAGTGAGCTTCTTATCTTCTTTGTTTGTTATACACAAATTGTATATCATATAAATTATTTGTATCAAGTAAACATTTAGTTAATGTTATAGTTAACTATCTTCGTATGCAACATGCTACCTTTTTTTTAAGGTATTTAGTAATCTAGTAATATTCAAGCTCCTTAACTATATGCATTTAAACATACATCTAATGCATACCAAACATACCTTGTATTGGTTAAATGCCAATACCATTAATAATTAAATTACTTTTAGGTGTGTCGGTAAACATGCATCACACACACACACACACACACACACACACACACACATATATATAATGCAACATGTTCCTTATCTTTACATGCACTAACTTCTCGTTTCATTTATATACTAGGATAATAAAGAATTTTTAATCAAGTTCATGTGCATTTACAAAACCCATCTTCACTCACGACATATATATATATATATACATGTGTACTCGTAGTCTTATAGCTTGATCGCCTATCCAATTCATAATAATTAATTTAGTCAATATATACTATTAGCTTATACATCAATAGACATTCATTAATTTTATAATTACTTCCTTTTTTTATATCATACACTTGATTGGTTATCCATAGTCTAAAGCATTTTTCAAGCTATGTAAAATGTATAAAATACATATACATAACTTAAGTTACTCCTTAAGTTATTACACTTAATCATAGAGTAAAGTAGATATAAGTTGAATCTTGAATTATACGTTACGTTACCAATATATACATAATTCATTTCATCTACAAACTAATTGATATTTTAAGCATACAATTCATTTCTTCTTCATAATCATTATTAATATCCATTAGTTCAATATTATCTATGGAATATATATATTTATATAGTTGGAAGATATAAACAACACCTTATTCTTAAGTGAATAAGCAATGAAGTTAGTTTATTCATGAATATAACCACAATATTGATTGTAATTTAGTTTCCTTTTATACGCCATAACTTAAACAATTTTTTTCTTTTAAGAAGTCTTTCTTCAATAACAATGGGTTATTAAATTACGATATAACTCAAATAGTTAGCCATTACAACTACTGAATATTTACTAATATAGATGACCATGAAATTCTCAAATCAATTCATGCAGCATGTGCATGCAAATATAAAGATTAATTAGTTATATCATGTGTACTAAAAACTAGATGTTATATTAATTCAACTTTAGCAAGAAATTTGATGATTAAGCAAAACTACCTTCTAATTCCAAATAACAATTACATTTAATACCAATCATAGTTCACACCATTTTAGAGAATGACTCAGCTACTAACTCATATGTATGAAAGTTTGAAAGCATTAAATGCAATTTATAATTATAGTTCATATGGTCCACTAATTTTTTTCATGTACCTAACCATTTCCAAAGTCATCCATAATTTACATAGTTAAGATAATACGTTTATCATACAATACTTATCACCTAGGACTTGTAAAAGTGAGTTGATTGTAGGTCTAATTATGCTAATTAGTTATCTATACACATACATTCTTCATACATCAATTATATCTCATGTAACTTGATTATTTATACATGTAATTAAAGGATTTGAATTACCAATCTAATGAACTAATGCCTTCCAACACTCAATGGTGTTAGTATAATACAAGCAGACATGCTTTTTATCTAATGATTAAATACATAACTTCACTATCTGTCTCCTGCTATTAGCCACATTTAATGCATTTGACTAAGTATCTGAAGTTTAATGATTAACCTGTATATATATTAATCACTTGGGTCACTATGATAGATGAATTGTGTATGGATAACTCAACACAGATACTACATATATAAGAATAAGGACCATTATAAGATGATTTTCACATCATTATTAACTTCAATGCATATATTATGCTATGTACGTAATTGCTAATTCAGTCTGTCTATGAGTCTCATTGTCTAACTAAGATTAAATTTCCCTTATGCTAACTTACAACACTCATGTCTTTAACAAGTGTTTCTCTATATTATATATATAAAGTGTATAACCACGTGTTGTTGATTTAATATTATAAGTAGTGTGTATGAAACCATCCTTTTTAAACGTATTCTTACAAGACAAAAGTGTTTTCATAACTCTTCACCCTCAACTTAATTACTCATGCCTGAAACTAAGTAATAAATCTGATTTACTTTTGCATGCATTACATCACATGGTAAGTACATACCATTACATCTAACCTTATTAGTTCTAGAGTCACTAGTACTTGATCACATTCTTGTGTCACAACATACTGGTATACACATATTACGTAGGTCTTTCCTTCTCCTTACAATTACATACTAATGCTGCTACCAATTTAATTTAAATCCACACTATAACTCATTAATTAACACATATATATAAACATTCAAGGTCTATAGCTTTACTATTTAAACACATAATTGACTTCATTCACCCATGTAAACCCTTATATATGTGTACATATATATGAAACAAAGTATAAAATCTTGATTCATAACTCACGCGATCACTTTCTAGTAATCTTAACAATTTTAGTAGACAATTAACATGCCAGAAATGTTTAACACATAGGTCCTCATATATATATATATATATATATATGTACTCATCTTATCGTATGATATTTCAATTACTTCAACCTTTCATAGAATTTATACACAAGCATGAATCTAGTAATAATTTATTTGGCACTCATACTCATGGTTTTCTCAGGATTTCTTTCACAACTAACCTTTCTCAATTATATTTAGAATAAATTAGCTTTGCCCTATTACATTGGAAGATCTTAAACTATTGTGCTTCACATATCAAGGGGATTTGGTTTTCTTAATATTCTTTATCTTTGCCACCCTACCTAATATTACACTTCCAAATTATTTGTTACCCGCCCTTCTCTTTTAAGCTTAATGTGCAAGTAAGTGCATTCCTAATGATAATTACTTAAGACCCTTCCATCTTAACTACTCTATACCCCCACACAAGGCAATAACTTTTATCTCTTCCTTCCAATATTTTAATTCTTCTAAAGTTCCTCCTTGTGTAAGAATTATTTGGTCCAGGATTTAGTACTAAAGTCAATATAAGGTCTGATTTTCTTTTCTTTTCTTTATTTTTTTTCTAAAAGTAAACTATATATATAGTATGCCAATATGAATTGATTAATTAACTATTTAATTTTTTTTCATTAACCAATATAAATTACTATGTGCATAATATTCTTACCTCAACTTCATAAATAATTTAGATTTACATGATAAACAGTCCTAATTCCTTATAATTTAAATATTATTTATCCATATAAAATTCATAATCATTATTAGTTATATATATATATATATATATATATATATATATATATATATATATTTATGTTTATCATATTCCTATCATCATTTTCCTCTTAACTATTTAGTTCATCAATTAATGATATAATTCTATACTTGTTATAATTATCTACTCTATCTTTTCTTATTTAACTAATGATTACTTTAATAATATCATAAAACAATTCTATAGCTTTCCATTTATACCACTTTATTACATTATTAAATATTTCTATTAGATAATTACTTAAGCATGTATGGATTCATTAAATACAATAACTATTAATCATATGTGCATTATAGTTATGTAAAAATGATGGATATTTACACATATATACATTTACATATATCAACATTCTTCAAATGATAATTCAATCAAGAGTTTAAAGAAGAATTGGCAATATCTATAAATAGATAACATAATATGAATTTTTGAACTTCTATTAGGAAGCCAACATACATGCATAGGTTTTGATTTTCACGCCCGTTTGGTGTTCTATATGCTTTACTCATGTTTTCTTCTTCTTCATGTTTTCTTATATCTTAAATAAAGAAGTAAGTTGTTTTAGGGTTGTGTTCATTGTGTATAAATGGAAGAACTCTATTGAATGATGAAAGAGGAAAGTAAGTTAAGTTACTAAATTTGGTGTTATGCATAACCAAATGAATTTATTGTTGACCCTGACTTTTCACCATCATATAATTTTGGATCTTTGTTGATTCGGCTAGGATTTAGTCCCCCGGTATCGATCCCGATTATGCGTATAGCCCCTTGTGTCTTATTCTGTGTGTTCTGGTGCGTAGAACATTTCAGAACTGGTGGGGACCACCATGGCGCCTGGCAGGACCCACCATGTATTCTGAGTGTTTTGTGCGTACAGAACACCCTTCCCTAGTGCCTACGTAAGGCAAATTGCTTGAAATACAAAATGTTGCATTTTTGGCCCTGGGTACTATTCATCATGAATAGTATATAGGTGGGGCACATTAAATAAAAGCGGGGCCTGTAGCCCAAAAATATAGAGCTAGGGGTCATCTGAAAAGGATCCGAAATTGCTCCAAGGGGCACCCAAAACTCTACCAAAATTCTCCCAAAAATTAATTAAACACTTAATTAATTAAATCTTAGGATTTAGAGACAATTTGGCACTAGTTAGGCTCCCTATACGTGGAAGGAAGCAAGAACAAGGAAGAAAAGCCTCTGCTACAAGGTAATTTTTTCCCGTTTTTCCCATTTTCTTCATTTTCCTTCAATTTTAAGGGGTATGTGTGCCACTTATAACCCTATGTGGGCCACATGTAGTTCATGTGTGGTGCACATAGGGCTATATGCAGCGCATATAGCCCCCAATTTTTAAAGAAACTCCCGTTTTCTCCCTGGTTTTCTCCAGTTTTCTTCCCGATCTGGCCATTTTAGGGTCATTCAAGGCCTTACCATGCCTTGGGTGCCCTAGATCTGCCTTAAAATTTGCTGGATCTAAAATAATTTTAACATTAAAATTTTTTTTCATGATTTGGATGCAAATCCACGAGCAAAAATCTGATTTTGGGTCCGATCTACCTAGATCGGGGCCAGATCTAAGGGTTTTGCTGAAAATTTTTTGGTTTTGCTTCAGTTTTCAAAGCTATGTGTGCCACACATGGCTCTATGTGTGCCACATGTCCCTCATGTATGGCGCACATAGATCTTGATTTAACAAAAAAGCCCTATTTCAACCCGAACCGCTCCTAAACCGCTTCAGTTTTGAATTTTCCAATGACTCCAGTAGCTTCTTTGTGCACTTGGGGTTCTGGATCTATCATAAATCATCCAAATCTACTTGATTTTAGCCTTAAAATTAATTATTTCAATTAATTGCTTAATTAATTGTTTGGTTCATCAAACCGGAGGCCGAAACGAGGTCAAAATGAGGTACTGTCTTCATTAAACTTGTGTATTTTTGTCTGTAGTTTGATTCTGTACTGACAGATTTCATTTTTGTGTAGATTCATCAACTATGTGCGCCACATGTTGGCCTATGTATGCCACACCTTGTCCATGTGTGGCGCACATAGCCTGATGTGTGGCGTGCATAGTTCACGTTTTTCCAGAAAAACCGTATGTTCAGTCGTATTTTCGCTATATTTTGATATATCCAATGGTTTTTGAGTTTCACAGTAGCTCAAGTATTCTAGAAAAGTCATAAAATACTTTTTACATAATTAATTTTGGCCTCAAAATTAATTTTTACGATAAAATGCCATTTTTACTCGTATAAATGCGGTTCTTGAAAGGATTGGTTTTTAATTGGTTGAGGGGCTATCTCCAAATTATTCCAAGTGATGTTAGCACTCCTAATTAATTTTTCCATGATAAAATAAAATAATTTTGCCTAAAATTATTTTTATTAAAATGAATTTTCATGATCCGGCTCGTGTTTATTATTTCATTTATTGCCTAATAATTGCTGGATTTTGACTCTTGGTTCATACTTTTAAATGGTATTGGACTAGTCAATTAAATCCAAAATTCATTTGCTACTAATGAATTTATTTGTTTATTTTGCATATTAATCCATTGTGCATTTTGGATCGTGC
>CANYBF010440379.1:0-18686 GCA_948192965.1 Dalechampia spathulata
ATGCATAAAAACTTGGACAATTCATCATTTCATCAAACAAAGAAACATCAATCCAAGCATTTCCATAGCAATAATCAACGTATCACATCAAAACGATACCTACCAATCAAATAGACCTGCCTAAACACCGTAGGCAATAACAATAAGCCTAAAAGTGGCATAAAACACAAGCATAGACTCATTTTAAGTCCACAGGCAATAAGAAATAGCCGAAAGTGGCTAAAGACATAAAGCTAGCATAAACCTCAAATGCAAGCAACCTCTAGTATAAGCCACCGATCCTATCTTCAATCGTATCTAGCTTCTATTCCGCGTTCTCTTACACTAGCAACGTTTAGAATCCTTAAGGAGGTGATTTGGTAGGGTTTAGGGTGTTTAGCTTAGGAAAATAAGAGAGAAAACTAATGAAAACCGTCTGTTTTCTGCCTTAAAAGTCAAATTAAAGACGCGTACGGCCGTACGGATATTGGTACGCCCGTACCGACCTCAAAAGCCTGACAAACCAAAAACCTGCGAGTTATCGTACGGCCGTACCACCTTTTGGTACGCCCGTACGGGTACTGTTCATCTGACAAACTAAAATTTTCCTGTGAGCAATCTGATTCCTGCGAGTTACGGTACGGTCGTACGCCCCTCTGGTATGCCCGTACGCACTCGAGGCCCTCAATACCCTGTTTTTGCTTGCCTCGTACGACCGTACGGCCAAACCGTACGCCCGTACCACTCCCCAAAAATACATAACATGCCTATTGGCATGCCTAACTCGCCCGAAACCTGTCCCAACGCTTATACCAACCTAACTACCCTGATACACGCTACCAAAATACCCCTTTACCGTACCGCAGGGGCTCCGCCCCCGTACCTCTGACCCATAACTCACGAATTTCCCCCTGATGGGCAGATGTCGTCGCTCCGCTCCGTTCGCTCGTTGCGCTTACGCTCCACTCGCTCTCTCCGCTCCGCTCCGACATCTGCCCCTATACCAGTATAAGGGCTATACCTAACATAACGCATACGAATCACATAGATACACAAGCATCAAACCATCATCATGCATTCCAATACATCACATATCCATCAAGCAATCCTACCATTCATCTACTCATATACATGCAGAAATGCATAACGCCTAGGGTCTCTAATGTGGGTGTAACATGATAATTTATACTTTTATGATTTGGTTTTATGAATGTATGATGAATGTTGTATTGATAATTAATTTATTTCATGTTATGAATGAATGATTAGAATGATGCTTTGATAATATTATATCTCTTTATTTATATTTATCATGCGAACTAGTATTTATTTTACAGAAAATTAGATTATTTGTCCATTGATAATGAAAATATGATTATTGTGTTGTGAATGTATCTTTTTTATTATTTCCCCTTTGATAAATGTATTGTAATTGTTATTATAGTAATGTTTTCTATCCTTTATTCCTCATCTACCTCAGTCTCATACTTGTAAGATGCAATATGTGAATATATATGATGTTCATATGCCTGCTTATAAAACATTATAATCAACTAAATGGAAGAAATAATTATACGATTTAGACATGGTAAATCCAACCATTTGAACATAACTTTGAAGGGTTAGGTTGAGCATAAGGTCAATTTAGCCATATTTCTTAGTTTTACCATGTGATATTTCTATTAAGACCTTATCATAGGTATATGCATTTAGATATTCTTAAAACACTTTTAATATATTTATTATGCATAAGACATTAACAATATCTAATGATTTATCATGCTTACCTAATGCTCAAAATGCCAAATGGTTTAATTTATAACCTTTTCATATATTATATATATAATAAATTATCTTCACCTTAATTTATCTTGTTTAAGTTTAAGCATCGATTGATGTCAACTTAAGTATTAGCTAACTAGGTCTAACATAACCTAAACATGTTAAGTCATAAAACTACTTTGTATCTCCTTGATGCATACTAGTAAATCCAATCTACATAGTACATTACTTTCACTTGAGACTCATGAATAAAGATAATTATTATGTTAATTAAGATAATATCCTTAACCATTTTATCAAAGGAGAAGCTATAAGCCTTTTTATATCATTGATAGTAACTATCAATATTAAGAAAATTAGAATATGTGACATTCTTATGCAATTTACATCCTTTATACCTTGAATCTTGCTTAGGTCAATTCAAATTCCTTATGTCATTATCAAATGACTAAGAAAGCCTACCTTCTTCAATTAAAACATGTATTTAACTTCTTATGTTTAAGCATATAGCACATAATTATAATATGTTGATCATTTGCTTCTTTATACTTTGAATAAAACAACATATCATTAATGAAAAGTATGATAACTTAATCTAATTATGGTTCAAATAATTGATTCATGAGATCTATAAATATTGTTAGGGCATTATTTAAAATGAACAATATAATAAAAAGTCATAATGTCTATATCAAGTTCTAAAGGTTATCTTTTCCATATCTATGTTCTTCACATTCAAGTGGTTTTGATCTCAAGTCAATTATAGAGAAGACTCTTACACATTAATTTTTAAAGACAATCTTATTTAATCATTGATAATCAATGAAAAGCCTTAAACCAACATAATTCTTTTCATAAATAAAATTAAAGCTTCTAAAGGTGAAGAAATTAGTTCAATGAAACCCTTAATTAAGAAATTCTTATAATCAAACCTTTATTTCTTTAATTTTGATAATGTCATCTAGAATGGAGTCATTAAAATAAGATTTACACTTATAATAATATTAATTTTGAACTTCATTTCTTTATCGAGAGGTAAATCCAATAAATCCTCTAAAAACACATCTTTGTAATGCTAAATCATAGCTAAATCCCTATGCTTAGGATATCAACTAAGTATCAATCACATGTGCTAATATATGTCATGCACCCACCTCATACTTGTAACCTAACCTTAACTGCTATAATCATATTCTAATGAGGCATGCCTTTAATCCTTTAAACAATTCCATTATTATACTCTATAATCATAACAGTTACCTCTTTTTTTTTAAAAAGTTCATAACTTTTTGATGCATATATAACCAATCCATGTTAATTAGGACATCATTGCCCTTGAAATGTATCTTGAACAAATTGGATGGAATAAACCCATTCAACACTTAAAGGATAATATCTATAGATCTTGTTAACTACTAATTCATGATTTATTAGACTCAAAACTAAAACATCATACCCCAATCTACCTCCCTTCTTAGCACTTTGAGTCATTACTAATGATAATCCTCTTATTGAACCTTAAAATGGGGTTGGTGTAATTGTGCTCTTATACTTTAAGCAATCTTTAACAAAGTGGCATTCTGCATCAATGTTTAATATCCTAGAATTCATATGTAGGAAGATAAGTATATGTGCTTTAACTATCCTCAATGGTGTTAATGGTGATAGGTGTAAATCTCACTAAGATCCTTTATGATAGTACTTTATATGAATTCTTATGTTGAAATGAATTGATGGCATGAAAATTGCCCCTTATCTTTACTTGGAGAGTCTTATAAAAACATCCTTTCTAAAGCTGTTTCTTAATGATAAGAGCCTCAATCTTCATTAATTTTTTCATCAAAGCATTGAAATTACTATAAGTTCTAAATGCCATTAAGGATTATAGTTCCTTTTTAAGTCTTTTTTTAATCTTTTAATTCTCTTATCTTTTATGTCTACCTAGTTCCCCTTATTATGGTTAAGTTAAACAGTCATATTCATAAATCATGTGCTTCCTCCAAATAAGATTCCTAATCTTTATCATCCTTTTATTAGTACAAACCATAAGCATATACTTAACAATGAACTCTTACTTTAAAGCCTCACAAGTGACGATAAAGTGTTAAACATTTTCATTCAAGAAGGTCATCTAACAAGCATCATTGCTCCTTTGAAGTAGTAATATAAAGTTAAACCTTTGAAGCTATAGTGAAATGCATCTTATTAAATACTCTTTTAATTTCTTCAAGCCACTCATAAACCTTTATGAGTTATTCATTTATTTAAGTGGCTTGATCCATACCTTTTAATGCTAAAAGTCATATGACTTTATGTTAGTGGTGAAGATAGTGATGGTGCTTAGTTCCTTTATTTCTCAAGGAGACTCTTTATGACTTTCATCAATAAAAGGATCCCTTAAACTAACATGTGTCTCATTATCAACCTTGGATTTGTTATTTACCATCCTAACTTGAGAGTTAACATATTCATTAGCTTGTGATAAATCCTCATCAACATCTTCTACATCTTATAGGTCATGACTCTCCACCTCTTTAACCAAAAGATCAAGTTCATTTTGACTTTCATAATTAAAAATCTTATAATAAAGAAACCAACCATATATTAAGATGTTATCATAATATATCATATTATCAGCATTATTATCAAGATCATCAATTAATATGAATACCATGGTATAAATGTTTATTTAAATCATCAACATATATATATATATATATATCCATGAGTATCAAACATCATACCATTCTCATAAATAAACATATCATAAATGCATTCTCCCTCATATTTTCCCGTACTAATTCATATCATTCCTTATCATTTACCCTTTTTATATTCTAGGCCATATGTGCACATTGTAATGAGTATCTCATGTCATTCTTGCAATTCAATGTAATAGAGCTCACTTATATTTGTTTCTTTAATTTTCATATCATTTTCCATTTAATTCTCGTAGGAATTTATTTCATACTGCCCAACTCTTTTCCATATAATCATTTTCTTTTCATTATTTATTTTCCTTCTTCCTTATTTCTCCATGTCATGCTATGTCATGTTCCATGTTAATGCATTAATGTTCGTGACATGATAAACAAATATATAATCATATCATAATTAATTATGTAAAGCTATTGCATTACCATACCATTACCCTTTCGATCATTTAATGATTTAGGAACTTTCAATCAACTAACACAAACCTAGAATGTCCTTTCCTTTATTTAAATCCTTGATTGGTATGTGAGGACTATCCATTGATTTACCTAATTCATAAATAAATGTTTATCTTTTATTAATATATTTCATTTCATCATTAATCATTCTTATAATTATATACCATTGTATTAATCAATCACATATCAGTTTTGTTCTCTTATCTTATTATAACATTATTTAAGAAATCATGCTACTATTTACAATAGTATTTACTGTTCTGTTTATCTAAATTAATTATCATATAATTTCAAATCAAATTATAATATTCATAATACCACTGTTTAAAACTCATTAATCATTTAAAACAGTCCAATTCATTTTTTATATCTAATGACTAGATAGTAAAACCATATTATCATCTATATAGATATCTTCTGCTCAAATAAATTATTTTAATTGATACCTAACTTATTTGCTACTTCATAGCATTTCTTAATAAAATATGTTATCCTTTACTGCTGCATTACTATTCACCAATATATCATAATTATAAAACTCTATTCATTAATAATTCATTTCTTATATAATCAATAATTATATCTTAATAGTTCTCTTACTATCTAACTTAAACTGCATCCTTTAATAAAACAGTTGATACCTTAATATCATTTACCAGACAAATAATTTCATATCATTTACCACTTATTTAAAACCAGAACATAATACTAAAATTGATTCTTATCTTATTCTTTATTCATTAATATTCTGGTATTCTGTCAATCAATTAATATTTTACAATCTATTTACTAAACTGTTATCATTTGAATACTGATCATTTAATATTATAACTTAATCAGATTTTAAATACTAATCATATCTATATACTACTAAAAACAGTTACTGTTAAAAATAGAGTATTAGAGCAGTTGATATCATTAATGATTTAATCAATATTTGAACTTATATAATTTCTTAGTAATCATTTTTCTTAAATTAAAATCTGTTATCTATCTTAATTCAATGATGTATTAAACTCTATCATTACTGATCCAATAAAACCATCTAAGAATTATCATATTTCTCCTTATAACCACCCCTTACTACTACTGTCATATAACCAGTTAATAATTTAAACAGTAACCTTACTTAAATATATTCCTGTCATTTATACGTAATCACACATTCAATGGTATTTATTATGAATGCTTATTACTTATTTACTTAACACTTCCATTAACATCTTCATATTATATGCTATATACCTTAACATATTTATTATTCATCACTAAAGTATAATCATATATCATTTGCTTAACTTATACTTCACTTAACAAATTTCAATTTATATGTCATATATCCTTTAACTTATTAATTTAGTTATCTAATACAATCATATAAATTTAAAACCATACTCATTTAAAACCATATTATACCATTTATTTATTAACTTATTAATCTTCTCAATAAAACCTTGTATGCTTAAATAATTTATCATTTAAGTCCATGTATAAAACATAGTCGTATACTCCAATTAAGATCCTTTTAACACTTAATATTGCATTCTTAAGTAACTTAGATCATACTATTAATTAACCATTTCATTTAACTTCATTTTTCACTTAATCATTTAGTCATATAAATCATCAACCATAACTTAGTCGTATGCCTCTATTTAAAAACCATTAAATTTCTTAAAATCATATCTTATGTCCAAATCATTTAACTATGCCATTTGCTCATATATATACATATTATTATAAAACTTCCATTTTACTTAAATTCTTAAGTTAAATCAAACTTAACATAATCAATTTTCCATAGTTTTAACTCATAATTTCTTTAAAAGAAAATTTAGCCTTAAATCATCCAATTTTCTTATCTTATTACTTAGCTTTTATCATCTTCCTAACTATTAACCTTCTATTTTGAATAAATATCTTTAAATCATATTTTAACTTACCAAATCCTTTATCATTTTGCTTGGAAACATTCGACCAAGAAGGAAATCACAAGACACACACTCACACAATCACTAATCACTTTATTTCATCCATTTTACATCGCTAACCATTTTAACCTTCTAATCAACAACTAAATCTATCAAAAATACCACAAACCATTCGCCCATACCATGAATCACATATAAAATGCACAAATCTAATGGATCTACCACTTATTCAAACTCACCAAGGCTCACCTTTAATTAAACAACCAAAAATCCAAACTTAAATATGATCTTTACTTGTTTAACCCATGGATCTACATACATTTTCATACTTCCACTTCTTTAAGCTTGATCTCCACCTTTAACAAATATGCATGTACTTAAAAGAGTTAGATCGGACAAGAGAAAGTAGCTAAACATCAATAAAGGTTTCGGCTTCTTTAGAAAATACATAGATTTCAATGGATTCAACTTACTCTTGAAGAATCATACAAGAAGTGTTTCGGTCACTTCTTTCAAAGATGAAAAAGAGAATAATCTTCTGCCCACTTAAAGAAAATATACAAAGCTAGCTTGAAACTTGAAAATTTAAATCAAAAATGAAGAAAAAGAGTTTGCAATTTCGTTGCTTGAAGAAGAGAAACATGTGCACCCTTGGAAAAAGAAGAAAAAATGGAAGTGTCTTGACCCAATCTTGTTCTTTACTTGAATTTCTAGCTTAAGCACTTAAAGTTTAAAGAGAAAACATAAAGTTTGAAGTGGAAATGGTAAGAAGAAGATACAATTTTGTGTTGGTTATGAAGAAAGAAGAAGATGTGTGAAAATAGAGTTAAGAGATGAAAGGAAAATGAACATAAGTGGAGAGGATGAAGATAAGGTGTTGGCCAAGAGGAAAAGATGGCATGAAGGAGTGGAATTTTGGTCCAAATGCACTCCAAATTCATATGAAATGAATCCACATTTAAGGTAACCCTTATATATTTATAATTATACATATATGATTTAAATTCCATCAATAATATCTTTATCTTATGTATTTTATACTATTATTTATACATCCTTAACATAATTATACTTAAAATAATATCCCCTATCTTTTCCCACTATCTCCAAATACTAATATTTTATTTCTCTCTCCATCCACTAACACAACTTTCCACACCACTAACATATTTACCAATCCCACTTTCAATATAATATATTAACTTAAAACTCCACTAACACATTTTCCTATCCCACTTCCATTATATAATACTAATTTAACATTCCATTTTCTTATTTATTCCATATATCTATTTATTTATTTACTTACATATTCAATATTTAATCCATTTCATATTCTTTATATTATAATATTATATTATATCTTTTCATCACATGAAAATTATATATATAAATACTATTTCTTAATACTTTTACTAATACCTTATTAATACTTAATTATTAATTTTCTAATGCATTAAAAATCACATTTATGACATCATTCTTACCATTTTATGATATCATAAATAAAAATACTAATTATACTTTTCTAATATTTACATATTATTTTATACTTTTACTAATGCATTGCCAATACATAATTATTCATTCTCTAATACATTAGAATTAGAATTATACTTTTATGCATGCATCATGCTTACATCATCATTACTCATTTATGACATCATAATTAATTTCAAATTTTATTATACTATCTTTTCTATATTATTTAACTTATATTAAATCAATCATCTTAGACATACTTATAAGTGTTTTCAATACCAAATTCCTCAATTTATCTCCGTTCAGTGGGTCCGTTTTCAGTGGTTTTGTCAAAATTTTCATTTCAACATCATAACATGAAACTCTTATCATATCATATAATTTCCATCTTTGACATAATTTCATGTCAATATCACACTTATAATATATAAAACAAGACACATCAATCAATTCATGAATGTAAAGTGGGTGCTCGATTTAGGATGTGACAGTTTTCTTTTAAAAGTTTTTAAAATCAAGTAAACATTCTTTAAAATAAACACAAACAAAGACAATTATTTAAAAAATGATGATAGAGTAATTTAGAAATTAATATAGTTCAAATATAAGATTTAATATTGTAAAGAAACATCCTTATTATTGGAGTGTAATTATATAAACATAAATTATAATTACTAACTCGTTTGTTTATTTTCATGGTTGTCTTGTACATTTCATCTTATTTTTAATTTTCATCAGTTCAAACTATTAGTGTTTTCAAATATTTTATTGAAAGTATAGTGAGTTGAAGCTAATCTAACAAAAGCACATCTCTATTAATATTCAAATCATAAAATTATATTCAAAATATTTAAATTAATATAAAATAAAAATTAAAACACTTACTTCAACAAAATTGTTTAGATATCATAATATAAAAAGTTCAAAATTCAAGTCATGTTTTAATTCTTTTAATACGTTAAGTACATGAAAACATAACTATATATTGTGCTAAGTTAGCAAATATATACCAAAAAATATTTAACAAATAATTGCAAAAAAAATAAAAATGTGAAGTTCTATTGTCATGAGTTGGCATTCAAGTTAATTATCAACTACATGCATCGTTAATAATTTAAAAAACAATGTTTGAATTAATAACAACAAAACATTCAAGTCAAATAACCTAAACCAATAGAATTTCATATAATTTAGCTTAAAACCTTAGTAGTAATATTCAAATAATTAATTGAGGCAAGAAAAAAAACATTTGTATATAGAAGGAAAAAAGTGTATATTATATTTAGTTAATAATAAAACTGCAAGTAACAGAATCATAAATCACAAATAAAGGTTAATTTTTTCGAAATGAATTCATTTAGTCAAATATAAATACATGCAACAAATAAAATGAAGTTAAAATGGTTTTTTCATATAATATAATGTTAATAAATATTAATAAGATTTGTAAGTAACTTTTGACTAAAAGTAATTAGAAGTCCTTGATGATTAACATTTAGGCTTTTAAGATATTCACAACAATTCATGAGGATAAAAAACATTAAAAAAAATAGAATGTACCTAATTTTATGTAACTATTGTAAGACTAGAAAAATTAAAACTTTACATTAAGAGCTATTTTAAAAACTATTGTTAATTACAAATTAGTTTTGATAATTGGTTTGCACATTTAAACTAATACAAAGTTCTAAGAAGAAAAATGAATTATGATAAAAATGAACTAATTTTTTTACAATCATAATAATAACTCAAACATATCAAACCAATTCAATAGAATGCATACTTCAATATAGATGAATTTCCATTTACAGTTAAAATATGTTCAATTCTAACTTTTTCCATGCCCTTTACTATTTTAGGATGTAATGTCAAGTTATTTCTAATGAAAATAATTTATTAATATATATTTTTTGGAAAAAGTTATTACAAGTTTCATAGTGTTCTAATATTTTAATCATAAAAAATTAGAAAAAATCAATAAAGAAAAGAGTAAATATAAAGTAATTTGAAATTAATATAGTTTATTATGAGAGTCAAACAGAACATTTTTTAAAAAATAATCAATTGATGTTGTATTTTTAAAATAATATAATATTGATATAAATTTTTTAATGTAAAAAGATATGAAAAATCAATGAAACTAGACATTTTTTTATATCATTTCCATGTTTGTGTAAGTTTTGAAAAATAAAGATGAAAATATTATATTTCATACAAAAATCATGATCAACCAAGTTAATTATGACAATCTATAAGTAACAATCTAGTTGATATTAATAATAAATTATTAAATTCATAATAATGCATATTAAAATATTTTTCATTTATATTAGTGATTCTAAGCTAGTAAGAAAAACAGAGTAACTACATCGAAGATGTTAAATTATACAAAATATTTGAAAAATATAACAATAATAGTTATACAATAGGTTATGTTAGTAAATTCCAATTTATTTATAAATAAAATTTTTTGCAACAATATAGATTAATAAAAGATCAAATATATGTGTCAAACTATTAAAATTACACTAAGTTAAAAGAAATAATAATCATATTTATTAACAAATGTAATTGAATTTTTATGATTTTATTATAGTTATAAGTATTGAAATTCCTATAACCGTTGGCAACACGTGCGATTTATAGTGGTTCAGTCAACTCTTGCCTACGTCCACTTTCTCCTAAGTCTCAACTTAGGGTTCCACTAAAATCAATCGATTTACACAATAAGGATTCCCAAATGAATCCAATCCCCAATGTTTTCAAGGCTTACACTCTAACCTTTACAATTTCAATCTTACAATCAACTCAAACACAAATTAATCCCCAATGGATTAATCTCACACCAACCCCACAAAGATTACAATTACACACAAAGAGCAATTGAAGAAACAAGCTTGAAACTTACTTGTGACAGATGAGAATAGCTCAAAAATGAATGCTCTGCAAGTATATTTTCGTTAGCAAAGAAAGTATGAAAGTTGTGTGTCTGAAACTAGCCATTTCTCAGACTTTAAAACCTAATATCTAAGTCACGTACAACCGTACTGTATTTGTACCCCCGTACGGATTCAAAACTAGCCATTAGAAAATGGGAGGGAACTATGGTACGACCGTACCATCACTTGGTACGCCCGTACTAACCCAAGTTTCCTGATACACAATTTTCCTGCGAGTTCGCGTACGGTCGTACCACTCATTGGTACGCCCGTACCGAGGCAGGTTTACTGATGCACAAAATTCCTGCGAGTTGGCATACGGTCGTACCAACTAATGGTACACCCGTACCAAACTCAATGGAACAATACCCATAAGGTACGACCAGCCGTATGACCATACAACACACAAAAGACATTTGGTATGCCCATACCAAACGTGGTACGCTCGTACCACATAAGAAAATACTGAGAAAATTTCAAATAACTTAAATTGACTCACACGTGACTTCAACAATCAAAACCTAGGGTCTAACAAGTATGAATATAAAAGTAAATATGGATAATAGTTTATTGATGTAGGAAATCTCAAATGTATGTTTTTAAAATGCCTTTTATAGTTTCAATATTTTGTAAATTTAAACCTTAAACCCTAAAATTAAAATAAAACTAAAATAAAAAAAATACTTCAGTTCACGATTTACCAAGTTGTTCTTCCCAACATTTATTTTAAATGTTTATTTGCATAACATTTATTTTAAATTTTCTTCCTTGGTTTAATTGTCCATTTGCATAATATTTATTTTAAATTATCTTTCTCAATTTAGATGTCAATTTATCGAACATTTATTTTAAATTTTATTTCTCATTTTAAAGCATCAATTGTTAGTTATTTAAAATAGTAAATAATATCAAAAATTTTAAAATTCATTCTCACATTTATCACTATTGAAATTACAATTCATCAATTAATATATTACCATTCACCTCTTCAAGGATGATATTTTATTCATACCAACAATTTTTAGTGTGATATTGTTACTCTTATCTAATCCTTACTAATTTTTTTCATTTTCTAAAAAAACTTAATACAATATTTGATAGAAAAATAGTATATTTAAAATGAATGCAAGCCATAATCCAAGGCACTCAATATGACTAAGATATAAAGGTGAATAGCTAAGAACCATTTCATTATGTACATGCAGATGATGCAATTTTAGTTCTCATCATTTTGTGAGATATTCTTCAATATGAATTATTACTACCAATAAATATATGAATTATTAACTATCCTTTATTTCATTATTTGTTAGTTTCCTTTCAAAAGTTACATTAGAACATATTGTTTAGATGTCATAACAAAAAGTTTGGATTATCCAACAAAAAAGTTTTTAATTATTGTTATACTACTTTGAGTACCTCTTTTTTCTTATGTCATAACATAACACTAATTATTTTTTTATCTAATTTATGTTCTCATAAACTAATTACATGAATCTTGTACATGAATGCATCAATATATAAGCATCATTCAATTTTAAAAATTAAGTCAAATTTTAAGCATTTGTAATTTGAAATCCAAGGTGCAACTATTTTTATATAAAAAATATGTGAAATATTTCATTTTAAAAGATACCAGCTATTTATGCACCTCATAACTTATCAAGCAAAACTAGGACATTGAAAAAAAAAAGAAACATAATTATAGAGGTTCAATTTTTATTAAAAGCGAAGACTAATGGAGAAAAAATGCAAAATAACTTTTAAGATGAGTAATCGTTCATAATTATACCAACACATAAAATACTTGAATTCAAGCTTAAACATTACAATAAAATATAATATTTTGATAAGTGATAATGATAAGCTCAACAAATGCATTTTGAAATAAAAAAAGTTTTTCACAGGTTTTTTATGCTAGATGCATATATGTTTAGTTATCAAAAAAATTCAGAACAATGTACTAATAAAGAGATAAAATTCTAATATAAGATAATTATCTTCATGACATTAATTAGTATATCTATAAACCCAACTCAATCCATTAGCTTATCATTTTTTATGATTATTTTTTGCTAAGCTTGTATTGTCATTTCAAGTGATAATGCTTAATTATCAATATCGAAAATTGAGTTTCAGTTGTTTTATGTTCATTTTTAAGCTTCTAGAGTTAATCCTATAGGTTATTAAATTTTTTTCAAGAGTTACATATTGATTTTTTGATAGTTGTGTCTTGTGGAGGTAAGGCTTCAAGTTGATTTTTATATAGAAACATCTTTGTACAATTGAAATCAAGAATTTCATACCTATACTTAGATTTTAATGCATTGAGTACCCATATGCTATTTTTTCCCAAAATCTTCAAGGATAAAATTAACTTTACATTAAAAGAAAGAAACTTTAGTTTGTTCAATTTCAAGGTTAAGGTAAACTTAGCTTATTGACTATCTCATTTAGTAAAGAATCATATGAAAGTATGAAAATAAACTTTGTACTAAGAACCAAATAAAAGAACAAATTATAAATAACACATAAAAATGACATATAAATATAAGTTGAGACATTCATGTCTAAAGATATAAAAAAAATTATAAAAATACTATGAAATTAAAGCAACATATTTATATGATTTAACCAAAGTATCATGAACAACAATTGCAAATTGAACGAGATATATAAAGTGGAAAAAAAGAATTGGTAAGACAAAAAAATAAAAGTAGAAATAATTTTCAAAATATAATATAACAATAATATTTTTGTTAGACCCTAGGTTTTGATGTATGAGTCACATGTGAGTCAATTTAAGTTATTTGTAAATTTTTATTAGAGTTTTTATGTTGGTACGAGCATACTGGTTTTGGTACGAGCGTACCAAATGACTTAGTTGAGTGGTACGACCATACAGCTGACCATACCTAGTTAGAACTGTTTTATTGATCTTGGTACGGGCGTACCATTAGGTGGTACGACAGTACGAGAGCTCGCAGGAAAATGGTTTGTCAGTAAATCTGTTTTGGTACGGGTGTACCATTGGGTGGTACAGCTATACATGAGCTCGCAGGAAAATTGCTTGTCAGGAAAATTGGTTTGGTACGGGGGTACCAAGTGATGGTACAATCGTACCACATTTCCCTCTCATTTTCTAACAGTAGAATTTAAATCTGTACGGGCGTACATGACTGGTACGGCCGTACGTGATGTTTAAGAAAGGTTTTAAAATACTTTCTAACGACTATTTTGTGTACGAACTTTGATATTCTTTGATTCTAACAGCTATTTTCTACAGAGCTTTTATTCCTTTAAGTTGCTATTGTTAATCACAAGTAAGTTAACTTGTATTTTGTGTATTAATCTTTCAAATACATTCTTTCTATTGTATTCCCATTGTAAAAGCTAGGGTTTGCTTTTAGTAGGTTGGTGTGTGATTAATGCTTGGGCATTAATTTGTATTTAAGAGATTATAAGGTTAATTCCTGTAAAGGTTTGAGTGTAAGCCTTGAAAAACACTAGGGTTTAGGATTTATTTGAGGAATTCGTGTTGTGTAATTGATTGAGATTTAGTGGAACCCTAAGTCGAGACTTAGGAGAAGTCGACGTAGGCAAGAGTTTGGCCGAACCACTATAAACCGTGCACGTGTTGCCTTCCGCAAAGAGGATTTTCAATTTTAAAACATAAAAGAAGCATTTTTTCTTTTTTAAAAAATCAAATATTGAACATATATTTGCATGTTTAGAAGTGGTTATTCTAAATAGAAGTGATAAAGTTACATGCATGTAAATAAGTTATAAAAGTTATAAAAAGAAAGAATGTCAAACACCATCATAGTTACAAAAAAAGGAAAAGAAAGAACTAACCTTTCATCAAAAGGTGGAAAAGGTTGTGTTTTTTCATTCAAACACAACCATTTATATAGCGTAAAAAGATGAAATCCATGTAAGGAAATGCATGAATTTTGTAATGAATCAAAACAATTATTAATGATATCTTACAAAATAATAGACAGGTTAAACACAAGTATTTGTTTATTATACTTGACACAAAGTTACTGTAGCAATCTTATTTTTTAGGTAAAACCACATCCTATTGAATTTAAGTGATAGACAAGCATGTCACATAATTATAGCAAGTACACAACAGATGACGTTTATGCTTACATGATGCTATATGGATTTTCATAGATGTAAGTGAGTTTATGAATTAATCGAAACTAAAATTTCTTATATGATCCAAATTCAGTCTAGTTGAATAAGATATAAAGGATGACTTATTAAAGTTTTTTTTAAAAATGAAAATGTTGTAGCTATTAATGCATCTAATTAGAGGTACAATCTATTAATGTGGGGTACATGTAAAAACTCAAGAATGGTTAAAAAAAAAGCACAATGCATTTTTTTAAAAAATGGCATGCCTCAATAAAATAAGTCCATGAAATGTATTTTTTTACAGTAATTTGACATTTCTAATTCTCTCATGCAATGTTGTTAAATAATATAGTGCTTAGCCAAAAAAAAAAGATTGACATGTCTCATTAAATCAACTTTGAAATGCATTTGTTATAATAGCTTTATACTTTAAATTTTTGATATATAATTATTAAAAAGCAAAGAAATATGTTTATATTTGCAATTCATTTAGACATTTATGGCTAACCATCAATAGCAAGAAAAGAAAAAATAATAGATCAAGGAAAAGAAAGGCACAAACGATCTCATTTTTTCATATGGTACTTCATATACAAGTTTCATTTGAACATCCCTTTATTATAGTGAAATATCAACATCAAATGAAGGATAATAATTAATCTAGACGAAAAGAAAAAATATCACTTCAAAATCCATAGAATAACAAAGAAAGGAAATAATAGACCCAAAAGAAAGAAAGAAAACTTACTTTAATATTTATAGTAAATAGTCTAGCTTAAGTAAATGTTTTGAAAAAAATGAAAAGAAGAGGAAAACAAAATAAATTGGTGATGAAAGTAGAATTTAAGGCAAGAGATATCACTGTATATAAAAAATGAACCAACATCATTAAGTTGAATAAAAAAATAAAGGAAAGGTAAAAATTACACATAATCTAGATCAAATATGATAATATTTTGATTTTTTCATTGTTGCAATTGATGGTATTTTTGAAATTTTTCTAAAAATATAGATATTTAGGGAAAACATAAAGGATAAATATGTCAAACTATATAAAAATGAAGCAATGTCAAATTCTCATTTGATTAGTAATGAACTATTCAATCTGTTTTAGCTTATAAAATTTGTAAACAATGATGTCAATATTGATTATTAAACTCATCATTAATCATAATTTATTTTCATATCAAATAAACATTTTATATTATAATATTTTTCATTTAAGTGAATTAATATATTTATAATTATTTATTTTTAGTAATTTTAATTTCTACAAGAAGATAAGATGTTATTAGTAACTATAAAAATTTTGTTATTATTTGAATTGAAATTTATAATAACTTACATAAAATTATATTTTAATTAACTTTCTTATAATAACTTCATATACATAAAAATTAATAACTTCACATACATAAATATTTTTTAGTCTATCTTGATTTTACTATTTTTATTTTAATTAAGATTATTTAATTATTTTTCATTTTATATGATATTTATGATTTTTTATATTTATATTATCATTGATAAATAAATAAATAATTAATTATATTTTAATATAGAATTAAAGAACAATTAAATAAATATAATCCTTTTATAATATAGAATAGAATACAATTAACTATATATATAATATAAAATTTATATTTTAATTTAAATACATAATTATCTTTCATTTATAAAATCAATAAAAAATAAATTACAATTTATTTTTATCAATCATTTTTCACACCATAAAAATACTTTAAGTAATTCTTTTTTTAATACTTTAATTAATTCTTTTTTTAATAAAGATACAATTAAAGAATATAAACAAATATGTTTAATATTTTATTATTCATATTTTAATTTTTAATAAAAAGCTAAACATTTTAAGAATTAATTAATAATTTTAATTTAATTTAATTATTATAGAAATCAAATTCATATAAATAATTTAAGTAAATATTAATATTTATATGAAAATAAAATTTCTGTTTATTATTTATATTTATTTTAAGTAAAAATTATTATTTATATTTTCTATAATGATAAAAATTAAATTTTAAGTAAGTTGTATAATTTTTTATTAAAGGTATGAGCAATTTGACATTTTTTTTTATCCTATCTCTTTTAGTATAAATGAATTAAAATATCTGTCACTTCATGACGTAAATATATATAAATATAAATAAAAATATATATTTGAAGTAAAAGATAAAATTAAAAATTTATTAGTTTACTTAAATTTTATAAAAATAAAAATAAAAATTAATCGTTATCGATTATAATAATTTTCTTAGTTTATTTTGAAATAATAATAATAATAATGAATTTATAGGTATTTATATTATATATAAAATATTAATTAAAAATAATTTAATCTAATTTAATATAAAATATATATTAATAAATAATATTAAATATTTATATAAAAAATTCTATTATGTTTACTAACCTATGATCTAATTACATTAAATAATTTATTTATATTATTATGAATATAAAGTGTTATGAAATTGATAATTATAATAATTATTATTAATATTAAACTATTAATAATTTATTATTTTATGTTAAATAAATTAAATCATAAATATTAATAAGTTAAATAAATAATTAAAAATAATATGTATAAAATTTTTGATATTATTAAAATAAATAAAAAGTTAATCAATCAAATTATTAACATTAAAAATTATGATGGTTATTATTAGACTTTAGGTTTTGAGTGTTGTATCACGTGTGAGTCAATTTAAGTTATTTGCAATTTTCTAAGTGTTTTTGTATTTGGTACGGGCGTACCACTCTTGGTACGGGCGTACCAACTGTTGTATGTGAAGTGGTACGACCACACGACTGGGCATACCAAGTGTGTATTATTTCATTGGTTTTGGTACGGGCGTACCATTGGTTGGTACGACTGTACGTTAACTCGCAGGAATTTAGTTTGTCAGTAAACCTGTTTCGGTACGGGCGTACCAATGGGTGGTACGGCCGTACGCGAACTCGCAGGAATTTAGTTTGTCAGTAAACCTGTTTCGGTACGGGCGTACCAATGGATGGTACGGCCGTACGCGCCTTAGAAATTAGGTTTTAAAGTTTAAAAAATAGCTAGTTTCATTAGAACTACTTTTATATCTTTTTAGCTAACGAAAATACAATCACAGAGCATATGTTCTTGAGCTATTCTCACCAGTTACAAGTAAGTTTTAAGCTTGTTTCCTCATTTGCTCTTTGTGTATTATTGTAATCATTGTGGGGTTGGTGTGAGATTA